>CM068742.1:114843164-114911735 GCA_035084275.1 Hydrolagus colliei | reverse complement strand
TCCACACACACACATCACTGCCCCCCCCCCCCACACACATCACTGCCCCCCCCCCCCCCCCCCCCACACACATCATTGCCCCCCCGCCCCCCACACACATCACTGCCCCCCCCCCACACACATCACTGTCCCCCCCCCACACACATCACTGCCCCCCCCCCACACACACACATCACTGCCCCCCCCCCCCACACACATCACTGCCCCCCCCCCCACACACACATCACTGCCCCCCCCCACACACATCACTGCCCCCCCCCCCCACACACATCACTGCCCCCCCCCCACACATCACTGCCCCCCCCACACACATCACTGCCCCCCCCCCCAACACTGCCCCCCCCCCACCCCACACACATCACTGCCCCCCCCCCACACACACACATCACTGCCCCCCCCCCACACACACATCACTGCCCCCCCCCCACACACACATCACTGCCCCCCCCCCACACACACACACCACTGCCCCCCCCCCCCCCCACACACACACATCACTGCCCCCCCCACACACACACATCACTGCCCCCCCCCCCACACACACATCACTGCCCCCCCCCCACACACACACACCACTGCCCCCCCCCCCCCCCACACACACACATCACTGACCCCCCCCCCCCACACACATCACTGCCCCCCCCCCACACACACACATCACTGCCCCCCCCCCACACACACATCACTGCCCCCCCCCCCACACACACACACCACTGCCCCCCCCCCCCCCCCACACACACACATCACTGCCCCCCCCCCCCCACACACATCACTGCCCCCCCCCCACACACACACATCACTGCCCCCCCCCCACACACACATCACTGCCCCCCCCCCACACACACACACCACTGCCCCCCCCCCCCCCCCACACACACACATCACTGCCCCCCCCCCCACACACACACATCACTGCCCCCCCCCCCCCCACACACACACATCACTGCCCCCCCCCCACACACACACATCACTGCCCCCCCCCCCCACACACACATCACTGCCCCCCCCCACCCCCCCCCCCCCCACACACACACACACACACATATCAGACCTGTGCTGACCTGGGGAGACAGCTTTATACATTCAACTTCATTTTAACCCTGTACCCCCCCCCCCCCCCTCCAGAGGAGAGGAGCTGCCCACCTTACCCTCTCTGGCTTTCAGCAGCACCGTGTTGGCCACGATGTTTTCCAGCTCCATCCGCCCAGCGCTGTGTCTGACCTGGGGCTGCTCTGTGTTGTACTGTCACCGTGGGCTGGGCTGGGCTGTGTGTTGCTGTGCTGTGCTGGGCTGTGTGTTGCTGCTCTGGGCTGGGCTGTGTGTTGCTGCTCTGGGCTGGGCTGTGTGTTGCTGGGCTGTGCTGGGCTGTGTGTTGCTGCTCTGGGCTGGGCTGTGTGTTGCTGTGCTGGCTGGGCTGTGTGTTGCTGGGCTGTGCTGGGCTGTGTGTTTGCTGCTCTGGGCTGGGCTGTGTGTTGCTGCTCTGGGCTGGGCTGTGTGTTGCTGGGCTGGGCTGGGCTGTGTGTTGCTGCTCTGGGCTGGGCTGTGTGTTGCTGCTCTGGGCTGGGCTGTGTGTTGCTGGGCTGTGCTGGGCTGTGTGTTGCTGCTCTGGGCTGGGCTGTGTGTTGCTGTGCTGGGCTGGGCTGTGTGTTGCTGGGCTGTGCTGGGCTGTGTGTTGCTGCTCTGGGCTGGGCTGTGTGTTGCTGTGCTGGGCTGTGTGTTTGCTGGGCTGGGCTGGGCTGTGTGTTGCTGCTCTGTGTTGGGCTGTGTGTTGCTGCTCTGGGCTGGGCTGTGTGTTGCTGGGCTGGGCTGGGGCTGTGTGTTGCTGCTCTGTGTTGGGCTGTGTGTTGCTGCTCTGGGCTGGGCTGTGTGTTGCTGGGCTGGGCTGGGCTGGGCTGTGTGTTGTGCTGGCTGGGCTATGTTGGGATGTGTTGCGCTCACAGCTTCAGCTGGGAAGTGCTCAGCATCTCCCCCCTCCCAGCCCGTCATTGGTGGCTGTAGTCACAGCAGCCACCCTCCCACTGGGCGGCTTTATTTCACTTTGCTTCCTCTCCCTGACTATAACCTGCAGCTCAGTCCACCCTCTCTCCCCCCCCCCCCCCCCCCCCCCCCCCGCACTCTCTGGGGCTTCTTTAAGACAAATTTTTCTTACGATAAATATCAGATCCAAAATACAGAAGATAATCAAATAGAATATAGAAACTAAAGAGGAGAACTGAGAAAGGAAATAAGAAGGTCAAAGAGATTGTATGAGAAAGGATTAGTGGGTAACGTAAAAGGGAACCCTAGGTACTTTATAAGCATATAAAGAATGGAAAGTTATTCAAGTTAGTGTGGGTCCAATTTGGGATCAAAGAAGAAATCTCCATGTGTTGGCGGAGGGCATGGCTGATCTACTGAATGAGTACTTTGCCTCTGTCTTCACAAAAGAAGATGCAGTCAATGCCACAGTATTGGAGGAGAGGGTAGAGAAATTGGATAAGAATAAACCGAGAGGGGGTACTCAAGGTCGATAAGTCACCAGGTCCAGATGGGATGCATCCTAGGTTACTGAGGGAAGTATGGATGGAAATAATGGAGGCTCTAGCCACAATCTTTCAATCCTCTTTGGACGCCGGGGTGATGCCAGAGGACTGAAGGGTTGCTAGTGTTACTCCCCTGTACAAAAAGGGGCAGAAGGATAAACCCAGTAACTACAGGCCAGTCAGCCCAACATCAGTAGTGGGGAAACTTCTAGAGGCTATAATCCAGGACAAAATAAATTTTCACTTCGAAAATATCTAGATATGGGATATTTAGATATGGGTTAATAAAGGTCAGCCAACATGGATTTGTTAAAAGCAAATCATGTCTAACAAACCCGATACGAGCTTTCTGATGAAGTAACTGAGAGGGTGGATGAAGGTGGTACAGGTGATGTAGTTTATATGGATATTCAAAAGGCATTTGAAAAATTAATCAAATCAATCAAAACTTCCATTTATATAGCGCCTTTCATGTCGAAAGGATGTCCCAAGGCTCTGTACAGTTAGGTAGGGACAAGAGCAGGGAGGGAGGGATTGGGGCAGGACGAAGAAGAGTAAGAAAATTTACTATATATTTGTGGGTGAAACGCGGTAGCCAAATTGCGCACAGCAGCGTCCCACAAACAGTCATGGAAGTGGGATTAAGGGAAATGGGGAAAAAATGGCAAGGGGATGGTCGGGGCAGGGGGAAGGAGGGCAGGAAAGCCGACTGTATAATTGTGGGCGCAAGTGCCATATAGGAGACTTGTAAGCAAAATAGAAGCCTACGGTATTAAAGGGATAGTGGCAGACATAAAGCAGAGAGTGGTGGTGAATGGGTGTTTTTCTGATTGGAGGGAAGAGTGCAGTGGTGTCCCCCAGGGATCGGTATTGGCTCCACAGCTGTTTTTGCTTTATATAAATGACCTGGACTTGGGTATAGGGAGTTCAATTTCCAAGTTTGCAGATGATACAAAGCTGAGAAAAGTAGTAAACAGTAAGGAAGATAGTAGCAGATACCAAGAGGACATACCTGGTAAAATGGGCAAACATGTGGCAGATGAAGTTTAATGTGGATAAATGTGGTGATGCATTTTGGAAGGAAGAATGAGGAGAGGCAGTGTAAGTAAATGGTATAAGCTTAATGGGGGTGAAGGAACAGAGAGACCTGGGGGTTCATATAAATAAATCTTTGAATTGTCCTTTGAAGGAGGCAGGACAGGTAAATAAAGCTTTTTTTTAAAAAAAAATTACGGAATACTAGGTTTTATAAATAGGGGTATAGAATATAAAAGTCAGAAAGTTATCAACCTTTATGAAACATTGGTCAGTACTCATATGGAGTACTGTGTTCAGTACTGAGTACCACACTTTAGGAAGGATGTCAAGGCATTGGAGAAGGTGCAAAGGAGATTTACCAGAATGGTACCAGGAATGAGGACTTCAGTTATCAGGAGACGCTAGAGAAGCTAGGATTATTCTCCCTGGAGCAGAGAAGGTTAAGAGGAGATTTAATAGAAGTTTTCAAAATTATGAGGGGATTCAGTAGGGTGAACAAAGATAAATATTTGCACTGATGAGTGGGTCGGTAACGTGAGGACACCAATTAAAAATAGTAGTCAAAAGAAACGGGGGAAGTGAGAAGAATTTTTTTCACAGCGAGTTGTTTGGATCTGGAATGCATTGCCTGAAAGGGTGGTGGAAGCCGAATCAATAACAACTTTTAAGAGAAAACTGGATAGGTATTTGCAGAGGACAGGTTTGAGGGCAATGGGGAGACAGCAGGGGAGTGGGATTGATTTAAATAAGTCTTTTCAAAGAGTTGGCACAGACATGATGAGCTGAATGGCCTTCTGTACTGTACAATTCTATGATAAACAAAACAGAGAGGGACGGTTTACAATTCAGTACTTTGCATTTTATTTTGTATTTCAGCCCTCTCCAGGTCACACTATGGCTGTATTAAGACTCCACTAAATATTTTTGTTTGAGGGAGAGAATAATTTGCATAGTACAGTATTTCATTTTACATCCTGTCCCTGACAATAACCCACAGCTAATCTCTCTCACTGGGCTCTCAATCCATCTTCATTTGATGTTATATTCTGATAACGATAATCATAATAAGAACATAAGAATTAGGAGCAGGAGTAGGCCATTCGGCCCCTCGAGCCTGCTCCGCCATTCAAGATCATGGCTGATCTTCTCACCTAACTTTGATTACCTGCCCTATCCCCATATCCCCTGATCCCTCTATTTTTCAAAAATCTATCAGTCTCAGCCTTGAAAATGTTCAAGGACTGAGCATCTACAGCCTTCTGGGGTAGTGAATTCCATAAATTCACTACCCCCTGAGTGAAGAAATGTTTCCTCAACTCTGTTCTAAAAGGCTGACCCTTGATTTTAAGACTGTGACCCCTTGTTTAGATTCTCCTACCAGGGGAAACAGTCCCTCAGTGCCTACTTTATCTAGCCCAAAGAATTTTATATGTTTCAATAAGATCCCCCCTAATCCTTGCATTTGATACCTTGATGCCTCAAAGCGCTTCATAGGATAATAATAATAATCCTTGCATTTGATACAGCGCTTTCCACAGCTTCTGGATGTCTCAAAGCACATCACAGAATATACATAAGAACATAAGAAATAGGAGCAAGAGTAGGCCATTCGGCCCATCGAGCCTGCCCCGCCATTCAATCATGGCTGATATTCTACTCTAACTCCAGCTACCTGCCTTATCCCCATACCCCTTAGGCCCTTAATTCACTGTAAAGTGAATTGTCTGTATGTATTTGTGGGGAAACGCAGCAGCCAATTGCGCACAGCAGTGTCCCACAGACAGTTGTGGATTGAAATGACCAATTCATTATCGTTTTTTTTTGAGGGATTATTATTAGGCATATGAAGTAAGGAAACGTGCCCACGTTTCGCCCTGACTTGCCTGGATTTGAACACCTGTTTCACACTTGTAAGTCGGGTGCTCTAACCACTGAGCTACAGGAGCTCCATATATTGTAAAGTAGGTTAACTGTAAATTTCGATTTATTGAGGGTTACATCCACAAAACAACAAGAACAACAGAATTACATTTATGCAGTGTCTTTCATATTGGAAGGACATCTCAAGGCGCTGGACAGTTTAGAGTTCGCACTCGAGCTGGGAGTTGGAATCCAGTGGGGTGGAGGGTAAGAGGAAGGGAGGGCAAGAGGAGGGTAAGAGGAAGCACGATCAAAGAGAAAAATCTTGAGACCGGCCTTGAAGGAGCCAAGGGAGAAAATGCGAAAACTTCTAAAATAATTCCTCTTTTTTTGGCGGGGGTTACAATAGTTTGCCCAAGCTCGCTGTGACCTTAACATGCAGCTCAGCTCACCTCTGGCTTACACTGTAGCTCTCAGCCTGGCTTCATTTTGGGTTATATTCAACAAACAATAAGATTTCTTTAAAGAGATTTCTTTTAGGGGCTGGGTGGGGAGAGGAAATCACAATGCATTCCATTTTAACCCATTGATTTGCTTTAATTTTGGTCCCCTGTTGTGACAATAAACTGAAGTTCAGCTCTGGCCTGTTCTCTCTGGATTACACTGTGGCTTGGATTGTTTTAAGTCAAACCTGTTTTCAGCAACCACTCGGGGACTGAAATGGCCTTGATATAAAGGTGGCCTCGGATTAAGGGTTGAATCTTAATTGGTGTGTGTAGAATTTCTAAGTTAATGGGGAAAAAATTGAAAAATACAGTGTACGTATGAACCCATAAATCACACTAGTTTTAATACAGTAAAACAATCAATCGCAAAATACAAATCGTCACTGTTTCTGTGGGTCAAACGTTTCCACGTGCCCATGTGCAGACTCGAGCTAGACTCCTGGCGTACCCCAACACTGGGCTGAGCAGCTCAATGGACTGGATCTGGCTGCTAAAAAGGGTGTCAGTCCAGTGGCAGGACTTGAAATGCGTGGCCACTTGTTACATTGGAAAGGTGGTGGCTGAATCTTATTATGGTAAAATCAGTCTGGACTAACTGTTGTTGACAGTAGGTGATTGCTAAGGAGAGGTTGTTGCTCTAACAAGCTATCTGTATATGGTGTTGGGTGGGGTTTAATATTTTGAATTTTGATCTATTACTTTATTTTGCATCTCAACCGTGACACTAATTTGCTCTTTCCCACCGGACTATCATATTAATAATAATAATGCTTGCATTGGATATATCTCTTGTCAAATACAGATATCAAATATATATATATATTGATACAGTATATCCAAAGGCTGCAGATCATCCAGAACTCTGCAGCCCATGTCAGCTTCCGCCCCAAGACCCTATCACCCCCATCTCGGCCACCCCATTGGCTTCCCATCGTTCAGAGGAATCAATTCTCAAAGTCCTCACCTTCAAAGTCCTCCATGGCCTCGCCCCACCCTAACTCTGCAACCTCCTAACCCCCTATCAACCTGCCCGCTCCCTCCACTCATTGGGCTCCAGCCTACTCTATGTCCCCCGACACACCCGCCCCACCATTTAGAATTGCATTCCACAATCCCTCTGCCTCACACCCTCCCTAGTATCCTTCAAGTCCCACTTTACGACCTTTTCAACCATGCCATCGGTCACCTCCTTCCCCCACTTTCCTCCACCCTCCCCGATCCCAACCCTCGCTCGGATCCGTATCACTGACTGTCCAGTGCCTTGGGAAATCCTTACGATGTAACGGCACTATATAACTGTTATTTTGTTGTCGTTGTTATTGTCCTGTTTTATCTGTATTCACAAAATACTTGCAAGCTCTCCTGAAACAAATAAATATACTGTATCATATTTTGGAGGAGGGAAGGTGGGGAGTACTTGACTTATCAGTCAGATGTATTTATTTTACTGTTAAACCCACCCCTGACAACATGACAATCCATGGCTTTCTGTGCTGTATTCATTAAAAATAAAGCTTCAAGCTAACACTTTATCAGTGTTATCCAATGGAGTTTTTTCTCTTGAGTATTTTGCATGTTGGCCCTGTAATTTGTTTCATTTTGAAACCACAATGACAGTAACACACTCTACTGTGTTGTCTTTTGACTTCCTGACCGTTTATTTATCGTTGTCCTCTCGTCATGAAATGCGCTATGCAAATCTAATTTATTCTTGTTGTATTCAGAAAATTCTACAAACAAACCCTTATCAGCAACCACACTCACTGAGCACTGAAATACCCACTAACAAGGCCATTTGTATTAGTTTTTTTACTCCTTTTTTTCTCTCTCTTTCTCTCACCTCTTCCTCTTTAAGTTTCCATTCCGCAAAGACGTGAGTGCATCAAGTGTCTAGTTTGCCTCTTTATTTATTTTTAAATAGAAGTGTTACTTTTGTGTTAAAAACACAGCAAAAATAACGACATATGTTTAAGTAACCCATAACCCATAAGGGTGTCGGTTACTGAACTGCACAGAGTAGGAAAGTACTAGGTTCCACCCCTACATTGTGGTTTAACTGATCTAGGCTAGGACTTGAGAATTACACACAAGAGGTTCAACCAAGAAGCTTTTTAGGCCATTTCCGTATCATATCACCCTTCGATCTCCCCATCACTGAATCCAACTTTTTTCGTTTAATGAATTGCTCAACCAGCCTTCCTAACAATCTGTTCAGTCATTAATTATTCTCTGGGTAAAGAAATACTTCCTGATGTCTAGCCTGAAATTGCCCTTTTTCCAGCCTTAAACTTATGTCCTCTTGTTTCGTTCTCATGGTGCATTCAAAATGATGTTCTGGGAGGAGGAAATTCTGTATGCTTTCATGCAAACATTTTCACAGCAACATAAACACATTGCGGTAACCAACATGGCAACTTTTGAATGGAGTTTTAAGAATCCCCTTCAGAAATCTAGCCTCCCCTACATTTTCTGGTACAGTGACCACACTCCTGTGCTACAGTCCAACAATAAAAAATATGGAATCAGAATGGAATATCAGCCACGATTGAATGGCGGGGCAGCCTCGAAGGGCCGTGGGCCTGCTCCTACTTCTTATGTTCTTAGGTTCTTATGTTCTTATGTCATGTTGGCTCAGTCGGTAATACTCTCTCCTCTGAGTTGCAAGGTTGTGAGTACAATCATAAGTTGCGACTTGGAAGCCATATCGTCTACGCTGATACTCCAGTGCAAAGGTGAGAGATGTGTTGCATTGTTACAACAACAACAACACAATTGCACTTGTATAGCACCTTTCACGTCGGGAGGACGTCCCAAAGCGCTGTTAGAGGTGTCCTTCAGATGATATGTTAAACCATATGTTAAACCAAGGTCCTGTCTGTCTATTCAGGTGGAAATTAAAGACCCCAAAGTACTATTCGAAAAGACAAGGGAGTTTCTTCCTGTGTCCTGGCCAACAATCTCCCAGAATAAATAGATCATTCATTTGATTGCTGTTTGTAGAACAATGCTGTGTGCAAATTGGCTGCTACATTCACCCACAAAACAGTTACTGTAATTTACAGTATAACCCGTGAAGTGCTTTGAGATGCTCCCCTCACATGAAAAGGTGCTGTACAAAACATATGCAAAAGTCATTCTTCAGATGAGAATTAAACCAAGGCACCGTCTGCCTGTCCTAATGTATGTTAAAGTTCCATTGGTACTATTTGGAAAGAGAAAGGCCTTCCTCCCAGTGTCCTCGCCAACAATCCCCAAGGTAAAATTTGATCATTCACTTTATGGCTGTTTATGAGACATTGCTGTACAAAGTCATTACACAAAATCAATAATGACGAGAATAGTAATAATAATAATCCTTGTATTTGATATAGCGCTTTTCACGTCTTCTAGAAGTCTCAATGCACTGCGCAGAATAACTGTATAGTGAATCGACTTTATATATGTGGGTGAAACGTGGCAGCCAATTGAGCACTGCAGGATCCCACAAACAATCATGGATTTAAATGACCAATTTATTATTATTTCTTTGAAATCCTGTGAAGTGCTTTGATGATTTGATGAGGTGCATTATCAAATTCCACTTAGTTCTAGGTTTATCC
Source organism: Hydrolagus colliei (assembly GCA_035084275.1). NCBI lineage: Eukaryota > Metazoa > Chordata > Chondrichthyes > Chimaeriformes > Chimaeridae > Hydrolagus > Hydrolagus colliei. The sequence goes on along the minus strand of CM068742.1, from coordinate 114,902,210 downwards.
TTTTCATGTAACATTTTAGAGCATTCCCAATGTTGCAATTTCTTAAGATTAACTCACATCAGTGTTAATTCTTAAGAAAATCTACACTAAATTTGCTAAATTTGGGATGCTCTGAAATACTATATAAATTGAGTTAATCTAGACCCAATTGGAATTTCTCCCCTAGGATGTTAAAAGCAAATATGGAAGTCAAGAGGAAACCTTATTTTGTTCTGGTCCAAGAAGGTGAAGGAGGTTAGAATGCTGGAAAATTGAATGCTTTCATATTTATAGACAACTCATTTGAGCATTAAGCATTCCACAGTCAGAAATATATGGTAGTGAAATGCAACGCAACACTTCACTGCTCTGCTCCCACAATATGCCTCAGACTCGACGGCACACCCACACTCTCTCCTGCACCAGTGTGCACATTTTCCATTTCCCACACCTGCCATCCTGTGGCCTCTCTAGGGTCTATTTTATGCCGATCACTAAAAATAAAGGCATAGCAAAAACATCGCTATTTTTAGCGATCAGCTTAAGTTAACCTCCTCTGAGCGAGATTGTCAATATAGAATTGAGTTAAAGGCAGCTTTGTGCTCACTAGGAATTGCTTTAAGACTGCCTCGACTCACTGCACCAACACAGAGGAGACTTTCATCCCATCAGTCTAGGCTGAATAACGAATCCACATAATAGAGGTGAAAGGCCAGATACTAATCCTTTGCAAAACCCAATCCTACCAAGTGAAATATTTTTACCCAAAGGGTAATAGACTTCTTGAATAAACTAGCAGGTTAGACCACAGCAATCCAACCTTTTGGCTGCTGAAGCACGCATTATAAATCCACCTAGCAGGCAACAATGCCATGTATTTTAGAAGAGAAAGGGAATTGAGGGTTATGGTGAAAAGGCAACACAACTTGTTTTTTTAATGGGCTTTATCTGTCCTTACAAATTCTTATGTTATTATGATTCCAAACAGCCTTGGGTCCTGTGCCGCTGCCAGTTTCAATATACATCATGGCTTTTGCTTAATGGAATGAAAAGTAGAAAACAAACTTTAAAAATAAATTTGGTGCAGTAACAAACAGTGGTGGACTTTTTAAGGCCATAATTGAATCTTAGGGTTCTGCCAACATCTACTTCCCCCAAGGGATTCATAATCATGCTCTATGGCATGACAAGAACTGGTAGGAGAAGGACATCTTACGCTAACTTTCAATTTATACCAGTTGAATATATTTTTAGACCCATTGGACATATTGTATGAAGATTATTTGGATTGAAGGCCAAGGTGGAAAGTGACCAAAAAATTGGTAGGTGATGATGATTCTACCAGAAACCTTCCATCCTCTCCCCCCACTACTCAATGTCCGACCCTCCATTGTGAAGCACTCCAATATGTTATTTTATGTGCAGGATCCTTTTTAAATGCACGTTGTTGTTGTATGTGGATTGTGCCTTGAATGGTTATTAAACGGGTTTGTGATTTTCTGCGGCTCAAATCGTAAAACGGAACAGAATAAAATCACAAACATTTTTAACATCTCAGTGTGGAAGTAATATTGTGCTGAATGGCTATCTGTCTGTCATTCCCAAACTTCACTTGGGGGAAGTAAGCAGGTCTCCTTGAAGCTGACAAGCCTGGCAATGAAATGTTGGAATCAAGCTAGCATCTGTGGTGATCTCGGTTGTCCAGTTTTTGATCCAGACAGGTCCACAGTATTCCTGGGTACATACCCAGCCTGGCTGAACAGTGACTCAGAAACAGGACTTGGAAAGGCAGACCAGTCACTTGGGACACAGATTCTTTTCACATAGTTCCTGTTAACCCTGCAAGTCAAAGGCTTAACAGATAGGATGGTCCTAGCTGTACAGGTTTAACTGTGAAGCTCATTTTCTATAGTTCTTTTTTTAAAAAAACTACAGGAAAAACAGTTTCAAAATTAAACAGTGAACTTTTAAAAAACTGACCAATTCTCTACCATCCAGAATATGTAGATAGAGTAAATCTAAACCCAGGTGGAATTTGTATCCAATTGTAATATTAATGATATTCTATGAAGCACTTTGAGATCTTTATAAGGTGCTATATCAAATGCAAGGATTATTATCATCATTATATCCTGCAAGGCAAGCAAGAGTCCCCTTAATTTTCCAATAATAATAATCCTTTAATTTAATACAATGAGTCAGGAGGGAGTATCAAAGTGCTTTGCAGGATTCATTGTGAAGTGGAGTGACCATGTGAATGAAGAAGAGGCAAGTTAAAAACCTCCATCAGAAGTCACCTTCCTTTGGAGACTGATTAAATTACTAATAATTGAGGAGAAATTCATTTTCAGAGTATTCCATTCATTTATTTAATTAAGTTTGCAGACAATGTGTACTTTTTTTAAAATAGAGATTTTACCCACATTCAGTGAAGTTTGCTGCACTCAGCAAAGGCTTCTGCTTCTAAATGCCTTTCCGACAGTGAAGCACCAGAGGTATACTAGGGCAGGCCAAGGTGACTCATGTACTGACTTCCCCTCTCTGGCCTCACACTGACCTCTACTTGGCTTCTTGCACTGATGACGTGGGCAAGATCAATGGTGTGTGAGGAGTGACAGGCACAGCCTCATTCCTCACCAGGCCATCAACTTGCTGTGCCATTAGATTAACACAGCGTTCAACTGTTTCATTTGGGCTTTTCTTTTAAAAAATAAAAATGGTCATTCATTTCACAGCTGTTGGTGGGACATTGCTGTGTACTAAATTGGCCTCGCATTCACCCACAAAACACCCATTCACTGCACTCCACAGTGAAGTTTGGGATGACAGATAGCCATTCTGGACTTTAAGCTCTCTGAGACGCCGTCTGGTGTGGAGGGCGCTATATAAATCCGAATTGTTGTTGTAGTTATAGAGTATATTACAGCATGAAGAGCTTTGGGACATGCTCCCCATGTGAAAGGAGTTATTGCAACTTTAAAGATTATTCTTATTGTTTCTGTCGTTATTAATAAAGATTTTTGCCAGTAGGGCGCATGGCCATACAGACACAGAGGTTCAAATCCCAGACTTTTGTTGATTTTGTTGATCTCTACATGGGCAGCATCACACTCAATAATAATAATCTATTTCTAATTAGAGTACTGTACTATAATAATCCTTGCATTTGATATAGCGCCTTATCACTTTGTTGAGACATCAAAGCACTTCACAGAAAGTGCTGTGTATTTTGGGGGAAACACAGCAGTCAGTTATGCACAGCAAAGCCTGACAAACTATCATGAAATTAATAAGCAATTTTATTTAGGGGATTCTTGGCCGGCACACAGGAAGAAATTCCCTTCTCTTTTCGAATAGTGTCATGGAATCTTTACCATCCACCGGAAGAGGCAGATGGGATCTCGGTTTCAAGTCTCATCTAAAGTATAAGATGTTAAAGTATGTATCAGACAATGCAACACGTCCTCAGCACTGCATTAACGTTTCAGGTTAGACGATGTCATTCCGTGTCCCATCGTAGGGCTTAAACCTACAACCTTCTGACTCAGAGGCGATAGCGGTGCCACTAAGCAAGGTATGACACAATTTCCCCCTTCTCCCTTGCTCTTTATCTCTTTCTAGATAGTAAGTAAGAGAGAAGAGGGACAACTCATTCAACACCACCAGCTACCACTCGAGGTCTGCTGATGTTCTGTTGCCTTGTCTGGCAGATCTCAAGACCTGGAATGAGCGTAAACTTCTAACTAAACACCGACAAGATAAAAGCCATACTCATACTCATTATGGGTGTCAGATTTGATCCCCAGCTGCCTTTCCTTTCCCACATCCAGTTCCTGACCAAGACCGTCTTCCTCCACCTCTGCCACATTGCCCACCTCCAACTATATCTTACCCCAGATGCAGCCAAAACACTCGTCCATCCACTCGTCACTTCCCGACTCAACTTTTCAAATATTCTCTTTGTTGTCTCCCCACCTCCACCATACATAGGATCCAGACGCAATTGGCTGCCAAGTTTTGCCCACAAATATAAAGTCAATTCACTTTACAGCATATTCTGTGAAGCGCTTTGAGACGTCTAGAAGCCTTGAAAAGCACTATATCAAATGCAAGGGTTATTGATATTATTATTACATAGGATCCAGACGCAATTGTCTACCATGTTTCGCCCACAAATATATACAGTCAATTCACTTTACAGTATATTCTGTGAAGCGCTTTGAAACATCTAGAATAAGTGAAATGCAAGGATTATTATTATTATTATCCTCTGATCACAGTACAAATGGATCCTATTGAAAATCGAACTAAAGAATTCCAATCAAAGCCCTTAGCAAACTCCCAGAGCCATTGTGTGAGCCCTGCAGTCTTAATACAAAACATAACCTACTACCAAAGTTACGTAGAATTACATAGCCTATAGGAATGTTGTTGACCATAAACCACAAGCCACATGTGGCTGATGAAGGAATCTTGGTGTTGCTCACAGTTACCTCAGCTTTAATGGAAAGCATGTGTCTCAGATAATTCCTGCTGACAATTAGCTTCCAGAAATGTGTGCATCGTTATTTAAATATCTTATATTTAAGCAGTAAATAATTCGCTAATCAAGCATTCATTTCAAATAGCTACTGAAAATAATGCAATGCTCTTCTGAATAATTAACCAGACGAGTATTCTCAATTGAAACAGTTTTTTGAATGACAATATAATAACAACAACAACAACTTAGATTTATATAGCGTCCTCCACGCCAGATGGCGTCTCAGAGTGCTTCAAAATAGCAGATCCCGGGACCGAGTCAGGGGCAGGGGTAGAAAGTTGACCAAAGGCACAGTCGAAGAGAAAGGTCTTCAGCTGGGACCTGAAACTGGGAAAAGAGGGGCGAGACGAAGGTAGTGAGGAAGGGAATTTCAGAGCCTCAGGGCATAGTGGCTCTGAAGGGTGCCGAGGGTGGAATGGAGGATTCGGAGGAGGCCAGACCCAGTGGAGCGAAGGCAACAAATAATAATAAAGAAGTAAAGTGTATATTATTACTAATACTAATAATAATCCTTACATTTAATATAGAGCCTTATCACATCTTCAAGACATCTCAAAGTGCTTCACAGAATATACTGTAATCGATTGTATATTTTTTGTATATATTTTGTATATTGTATATATTTTGTGAGCAAAATGCTTCCATAGCAATATTATCATACATTTTTAAATGAATATAAATTGCATCCCAAATGTCTCTACTCTCTTCGTATCTTAATACATGTCAGATAACAGTTAATATACTAGCAACTTGCCTGTGCAACTGTACGAGTGTCAACAGCTTGTGTAAAACGTTACAATTGGAAATTAATGAATTATTGCATAATCACTGCAAGTGTGAATTGAGTGTGGACTATTTAAAAGACCCTGGTGTTTTCGATGGATGAAATGTCTGTTGTAGTGATTCCACTACACTGTTACTGCTTATGTATTTGATTCACGTCATACGTAATTGGATACTCACACATGCGTCTCTGGTGTAACCGTTAAAAGAAGCGCACACACACACACACACACACACACACACGCTCATCTGCAGACTAGGGATTATTTTTTGTTGTTGGCTGACACGCCGTTTTCCATGCATGTTAAAGGTTTATCTTCTGTAAGATAAGACCGATTCTGGCCAGGATGCTCTTAGCACATATGTTACGAAAGTAGGTTCTGTATTACAATCTTATATCTGCCTACACAGTAATATTAATCGTTGCATTTTGATATAGAACCTTATCACATGGTTGAAACGTCTCAAAGTTCTTCACAGAATATATTGTAAAGTTAATTGACTTTATTTTGTGAGCAAAATGTGGAAGCCAATTGCACACAGCAGTGTCCCACAAACAGTCGTGGATTGAGTGACTATTATTATTTTAAATCGCAGTTATTATTTTCTAAAAAAAAAATATTTATTCATTTGGGGATAAATTAATTTACCAGAAAAAGGGGGTCGTTCCTTAACATGTTAGAAATGGTTGATAAATGGAGCAAATTCTGTGACTTGTTTCATTTTTTATTTGGTGTGGCTCACGCATGTGGGTCAGTACAGATCTGGATTTGACAACATTGGTTGATAACATCAAAACTGTCCTAATCCCTCTTTCTATCATTCCTCCCATACCACTCCATTCCCTTCTCAGGAATGTATCGCAAAGTATCAGCAATTTACAAAGAAACATTTTGAAGAAGCACTTCATCCCTAATCCTCACCAGCAGCTGCTTTTAAAACAAATGGCTTTTTGTAGGAAAATCAGATGTGGTGATTGAACTGAACAAAACTACAGTCTTGAAAATCCACCCAGTGTTAGCCTGTAACACCATTTGGCCTTGAGATTTAATTGCACAGAACTTGTAGAAGCATTCTGAGATGCTGTCCAGCATGAAGGGCGCTATATAAATCAAAGTTGTTGTTGTAGAATTCAAGAGGCTAGTTTTACAAGGGAATCTTTTTACAAATCAGTAAGAATTAAGAATTTTTCACTGTTCTGCAGAATCTTACATTTTAAATGAAAGTGTTTAATGTTGGGGCTTATTTCTTTGTATAATTAATATTAAAACTCTGCAGGATGTCCATAGAGTCCTCTTACCCCCCACCCGTTACAAAATAGTAAATATGAAACTAACTTCAAAGTAGTTAAAACAAGTGGTAGATATGCATTTCTCCTTGTTTCTCCATCATGTTACATCAGATGTCACACTAAACATGGTGATGGATCATTATCTGCTATGAATATGATGGCGCTCATGCACACCGATCCTCTGGATATCTAAATGTATACATGTAGATGACTGGACTCAATACAATTAAGTACTTCTAGGAACATAGGAATTAGCAGCAGGAGTAGGCCTTTTGGCCTCTTGAGCTTGCCCCGCCATTCAATAAAATCATGGTTGATCTTGTAATCTAACTCCATCTGCCCGCATTATCCCCACATCCCTTAATCCCCCTATCTATTAGAAATCTATCAATCTCAGTCTTGAATATGTTCAAGGACTGAGCATCTACAGCCTTTTGGGGTAGAGAATTCCATAAATTCTCCAAACACAAATTGTCACAAATTCTAAGCACAATTGTCATCATTCTTCCACATGCTCCAGTTGTTGGCCAGTGCACTGCAGAGAGAAAACATGGAGGTAACGGAACTTTGTGAACACCCCTATAGGTGTATGGGCCGACAAAGCGGTGATTCGCAATGCGATTCACTGCTAGAGACTTCAGGTCACAAACAGGGAATGCTGCAAGTAACAGGTGATGAGTGGTGAAGGTTGGCTTACAGGATCTCAAGATCTATTTCCGGTGCTAGGGACAGACTCACTCCCAGTCACCAGCAGGGTTTCTCGTTAGAGACTGAGTTGCAATAAATCTTGTAATAAAACCCTGCTTTTTTGATCCAATTAATACTATCCAATAAAGTTACAGGCTCAAAAAAACATGCAACCATAATATTGAGGTTTTAATCAGAGTGTGGTCATTTCTAATCTTGGAGGAACTCTTTTATAGATGGATGGGGGAGCTGAGCGCATTGTAATTCTCTATACCAGGCAGACCAGTAGTCCTTGTTCGATTATAATCCTCCCACTTCTTAACATGCCTATCCCAGTGCCTCAATAAAATCTGCCTTGTGAGCAAAACCTTTAAGAGAATGGAAAGGAGAATTGCCATTGTTATTCAAAGGGAAAGATAATGTCAATGTTTTGCAGATACATGTACTATAAACTGTATGTTTGCAACATGTTTCAAGGAGCCTGTGTGTTACATCAAGATGTATTGAAAGGTAAGTTGTTTGTTAAACTGAATGTTAACCAGTTGAAGTCACTATCAGCCAGCTTTCTGTTTCAGGGATAATATCCAGTATTAATTAGAGAATGTTCCGAGTTAGTTTAAACCAGCTTGTCCATTTCCATAGAGCATAGCATATTAGTACGACCAATCACATTCACAAAAGTATTAAAGTGGAGAGTCTGATATCTGCACTAATTGAGAGGAGCTGCTTTGTGGATATGAAAACGGATACCTGTACCAATTCTCTGTATGCACTTATTATCCCCCTTCATGGAGGAGGTAAGCAGCATCTCCTAAAGGCTGAACTTGCTCTAAACATAATAATATAACAATCCTTGCATTTGATTGAGCACTTTTCTCATCTTATCGATGTCTCAAAGCGCTTCACAGAATATACTGTAAAGTGAATTGACTGTATATTTGTGGACGAAACGTGGCAGCCAATTGCACACACCAGTGTCCCACAAACAGTCGTGGATTGAAATTACCAATTTTTATTATTGTGGGTTTTTTTTTGGACGGATTATTAGTAGGCGCCGCGTGTGTGTGTGTGGTGTGGAGTAAGGAAACTTGCCCAAGGTTTTGCCCTGACCTGCCTGGATTCGAGCACAAGTCTCACACTAGTCAGGCGAGTGCTCTAACCACTGAGCTACAGGAGGTCTGGTTTCTGAGACAGGCGAGTCTGCAGTAATCTAGGGCACAGCACAGCCAGACTCACTCATCAGGAGACTGGTCACTCAGAGCAGAGATTCTTCCCGCTCATTTCCTGTTAATCCTGCAAATCAAAGCCTTGATGGATAGGGTAGTTCTAGCTGATAGGCAGTGGGAAATTTAACAGACAGTCCAGTCAATGGCATTGCTCTATACACTATTGGGACTCCATGCTCTTAACAAATCAAGTCTTGACAGATGACTGACCAAAAATAATTTTGTGTTTGTGCCTGTCTCTGGCTTTGTGTGCGTCTCCCTCTCATCCTACATTCAGTGGATCAAATCCCTCCACCTTGTGGTTCTGGTTCACAGTCCTGCTCAGGAATATTGTACAGTATTGTGTATGGGGTAAACGCTTATGTATGTGGGCAACTAAAACAACATTTTATGCTTAAAACAACAGTTCCTAGGTTGTGGAGTCCAGTCATATAGTGGGTAGCGTGCCAATCTATCCGAGTTTCCCCCACAAAATATACAGTGAAATCACTTTACAGTATATTCTGTGAAACATTTTGAGACGTCTCAATGACATGATTGTGAGCTGTATAAATGCAACAATTATTCTTAACAAGTTCAGTTCCAATAGGGTTAGACATACATATCAGGTTCCACTGCACTCTGCCTTAATTCACTGTTACTCAGTGAAAGTCAAGATTTATCACCAACAGAAAAAAAGAGAGATTTAAAAAAGATTTATAGAACATACGGAATAAGGAGCAAAACATGGTATAATAAGGAATGTTTTAACATAGATGGCTGTTGCAGTCAAGTCCATCAATAGGAATCAAAAGGGAATTGAATAAATACCTAAAGAAAACAAATCATCCTTGCATTTGTTGCAGAGTCTTTCAAGAGAACGTACCAAAGTGCTTCACAGGATTTATTGCGCAGTTGGTAGGGAAACTGAAGAGCAGAGGAATGGGATTAGAGTAGATTTTTCCTTTGGGAGATTTAGCACTGTGACAGACACAAAGGGCCTAACACCCTCCTGCTGTCTATCATTATGATTAAACACTTGGAAAAGTCCTCCTGACATGAAAGGTGCAATACAAATGTGATTTGATGTTGTTGAAACATTCATTCTGTGTGTGTGTGATGCTACATTATATTGCCACCTATTGTCACAGAATGGAACTGCTAGACCTGAGCACAGTAACAGATAGGACAACCCTTTTCTAAACTGCTGACTGACTTACGATTTCTCCCCATGGGTTGTTTGGGGTACAGCTTTTCTCTTCCGAGCCCAGATGTGATGTGAATAAATACAAAATAATTAGACCTTTTGAACACCTGTAAGGCCCCATTACTGAGTGGACTGTCTCACTTTACGTTCCGAGGCTTCACCCAACATGAAGAACATTAATAAATGCAAGTTGTTGTTCTTGTTATTTTTAAATAGGTTCTATACACACCCGAGAAAATGACTAAATCAAACACTAATTTGATAAGTCGCGCAATTATCTCTTGCTCTGTCTCTCACTTTATATCTATTAGAAATGATAATAATCAAAACACCCCAATCCTCTACCTGGTGCTGGTGTCCTGCACGCCCCTCGTTCCTTCCGCTCCCCGTTCGGTGGCTGTGCTTTCAGCCACTACGCCCTGAGTCTCTAGAACTGTCCACCTCAATCCCTCTGCCTTGCTTCCTCCTTGACCGTCTTCAAATCACACCCGAAGACCTTTCTCTTGAACTCTACCTATGGTCAACAACCCTCTCTCATTGTCCCAGCCCATTCGTTCCCTCCACTTGGCAGGCACTAGCTTGCCTCACATCTCCTATCCTGCCCAGACCAGCAGCGCTCCAAGACCCTAGCCTGTGTGAAGTGTGCTATATAAATGCAAGTTGTTGTTGGTATTGTTGAATGCTGGGGCTTGGAGTAGGGAGGCAATTCACAGCACAGTGAGAATCCTGAACAAATTGGAAGCTATTTGCAGGCTCAGGATTAAATTGAAAACTAGGGTCACAGTTGGCTCTATACACAGTATAACCTCACTAATCCAGTCACTCAAATGACTGGGCAAAAGTGACCTTCTCAGTGAGATGATCAGTTAAAATCGCACAAGATGTTCATTTCTTGAATAAAGAGCCCAGAGTGGTTTGCCTGGCTACTGATTTGACCTGCACTGCCCTGGCCTGCAGCTAACCCTCAGCATTACGTCTGAAAGCATTTAGAAAAATATACTGTACTGTAAAGTGTGGGACTGTATATTTTGCAGGCGAAACACACCAGCCAATTGTGCACTGTGGAGTCCTGTAGCTCAGTGGTTAGAGCACTCGCCTTACAAGCATGGGTTCAATTCCAGGCAGGGTGAAACCTTGGGCATGTTTTCTCACACACCTGATAATAATCTCTCAAAAAATTATGTGTTGGTCATTTTAATCCACGACTGTTTGTGGGACACTGCTGTGCGCAATTGGCTGCCATGTTTCACCCACATATATAGTCAATTCGCTTTCCTGTATATTCTGTGAAGCGTTTTGAGATGTGTAGAAGACGTGAAAAGCATTATTTCAAACACAAGGATTATTACAGCAGTGTCCCACAAATAATTGTGGATTGACAGACCAAAAACTTTTTTTTAAGGGATTATTATCCTGGAAAGTGATCTGCCAATCAACCAACAACTGGGTTCCTGCTTCCTGTGAGGTAAACAGAGTGTATAGAGTAAGAAAACTTGAAACTTAAAGTTTTGGCCTGTCTGGTAATCAAACCCAGGTCCTCTCGCGAATGTGAGGCGAATGTTCTAACCACTAAGTGACAGGGCTCCACGCAGTGGAAATGGAATAGGCCAACATTGGGCTGAGGGCAAGACAGGAGGCTGCCCCTTCCTCTATCTAGAAGATAAACCATTGTCAGCTAATTCAGGAACTGCATTGCCATGGAGTGACTCACTGTGGTTAAAAGATGCAGCAGGATTCCGTAATGTAATAATGCAAATAGGGTGTCAACCTGGTAGCACTCTCGCTTCGGAGTCACAAGGGCATTCATCAAGGTGCTTTTCACGAAAAAGACATATAAACAAGATTCCACCTGCCTGTTCAGGCGGATGTTAAGTATTTGAAAAGAGCAGCGACTTAAACAATCTCCCAGATCAGTGGTTCCCAACCTTGGGTCCCGACCCAAATCAGTGTTGCTCAGTCGGGTGGTGAAGGGTCATCAGAATTTTTTTTTTTTTCTTTTTTAGTGCTGAAAATGCTTTTTTTATGCTGAAAAGTGCCCAAGGTGACACCGCCAACCAATTTGTATGACCGTACTACAAAAACAAAAACAAAATTACATTTATAGAGTGCCTTTCACGCTGGGAGGACGTCCCAAGGCGCTGAACAATTAGGGAGCGAGTTGCATTGAGTCCACAAAAGACAAGGAGATATTGTCTTGGCTGAGCTTCGCTTCAGTCACGCAGTCACCCCCTATGGGTCAGGAGGACCTGTTGGTGGCCAATTTAGGGTCGCAGCAAAAAAAGGTTGGGAACCACTGCCCTAAATAAAAATTGATGATTCACCTCATGACTGTTTGTGGTATGTTGCTCAGCATATTGCCTGACACCTTCGCCCTCCCTAGGCTTCATGGTGAAATGGTGTGAAGCGCTTTGACAATGTGAGAAGTTGCTACATCAAATGTGAAGGCTTCTAAAGTGGGCAACATATACAGTGATCGTATGTGATCCTGCCTCCCTGATCTCAGCAGATTGCTATATTTTCCATTCGCTCTGAATCTGACAGTGTTACACTCACAGTGATAAAACACCATGACTGCAATGGTAACCATAAAGAGTACAAACATTTTTACATTTTAAAATTTTTAAATTGTACTGCAGTTTCCTTATATTTGACCACTTATTTCCTTTCTGCCTTCTATACTCTTGTCTTACCCATTCTCTGTGTCCTATTCTATTCAACTTGAGGTTTCCTTTTCCAGGCTAGTTTGTCTGCTTTTGTATTTTGTATGTACAGTATTCCTTTTTCTTCACACCGTCTGTCACTTTCTGTTTTGGAGACAAGGGTAAGGTTTGGAATAAATAATTAATAATAATTTATTATGAGATGTTTTCTTACAGCTGAAGACAAGTTCTGAATCCCAGCCAATTGAAGGTCCCGGCTTTAACAATTGACTCACTGTAGATGTACGAAACATGGTCCAATCTGCAAGCAGAGCAGCCACTATTCGATCTGACTCCACACGGATATATGGTCATCTATGACTCCTTCTGGGTTAAATTTTTTAAATATATATATAATGTAAAACCTTTCAGTTTTTCACCCTGTTTGTCTCTAATCAGTGCTGATAATAATACAACAACACATTGCATTTATATAGCGTTTTTCATTTTGCGAAGAACTCCCAAGGCATTTGAACTGTTGAGGGTTTGTAGGCAAATGTGGTGCCCAGAAGCTTGAGCCCAGTGTTCGAATCCAGGCAGGTCAGGGCGAAACCTTGGGCAAGTTTCCTTACCCAACATGCCTAATAATAATTCCTTCAAAAAAAAAAAAAAAAAATTGGTCATTCTCATTCCACGACTGTTTGTGGGACACTGCAATTGGCTGCTGTGTTTTGCCCATAAATATACAGTCAATTCACTTTACAGTATATTCTGTGAAGCTCTTTGAGACGTCGATAAGATGTGAAAAGCGCTACATCAAATGCAAGGATTATTATTATTATAAGCAGCAGTGATCAATTTATCTGGATTGCTGGGCAGGACATGGGGAGAAACTCCCTTCTCTTTCTAATAATCTCATTGGGTGTTTAATATCCACCTTGACACGCTGGTGAGACTTTAGTTTAACGTCTCACGGAGAAGGTTCCTACCTATGACAATTAATCCTCTCACTGCATTCAGTGTAGCCTCGTAAACCCAAGTTCTGAAAAGTTGAAACACACACATACACACACATAAAGAAATCAAGCATTTTATTCTTTGAACGAAGCATTAAATCAAGGTTTCCTCTTCTTACAGTGGAATGTAAAAGATCCCATGACATTAATTGAAAAGAAAACCAAGTTTCACCCTGGTTTGCTGGCCTACAATCCTCCAAATAAATTGCTGATGGCTGTGCATGTGGGATCTTGCTGTGTTGCGTTGGTCTATAAAAACTGTCACTACACTTTATAATACACCCGCCAGGCTTTGCAGGCGTTATCAGATTGCAAGGATCACTATTTCCATCAGATAATTATAAACCTTGCACTTGATATTGCACCTGATCACATCATTGTGACGTCTCAAGGTGGATTGTGTGTATTTTGTGGGCGAATCGGGGCAGTTGTTAACAGCCATGTGCCACAAACAGCCACAGAATGATAATTCCCACACCAAGGGAGTTGGCACATTCCAGGCGAGGCTTCCTTATTGCGTTTCCCAACCACTGTCTTGTTGTTGGTGGGCGGGGAGAAAACAGAGGAGGCGATGGAGATAAAGTGAGAGAATTAGCAGAACTCGTGTCCACTCAGAAATTTAGCACCTCGTCGAGATGCCCCAAAATAAAAAAATCGTCAAAACCTTCACACTTGGGCTACACTTGTGAACTCAGAGGGATGTCATGCCTCCTATTTGGAAAGATGTGTTTTGTGGGGTGGGAAGAGGTAGGGGCGGGGGGAAAAAAATGTTGTCACATTCCTCTAAGTTTCCATAAAAGCTAAAAGATGGGCGAGGGAGCTGGAGACAGAGCCAGGCTGTGCAGGAAGCTATAGTAAAGATGAGGAGCACCTCTTACTCTAAGCAGACCATGTCGACCAGCTCGGCTTGCAGGAGTGGACTGAGGCTGCAGAGCCACTCACCCTCCCGCTCCATGGATCTCCGTGGGCGGGCTGGCTACCAGGGGCTGGCGGGCTCCTGCAGCTCCCTGGAGATCCGACCCAACGAGAAGCAAGAGATGCAGCAGCTCAACAGTTGCTTTGCTGGCTACATTGAGAAGGTGAGGAGCCTGGAGCAGCGCAACTCAATGCTGAGGCTGCAGCTGGAGTCCCTCCAGGGCAAGGCCCTAGGTGTACAGGAACTGGAGGATGAGTTCCAGCCTCGCTTCAAGGAGCTGAGGGATCTGATCGAGCGCCTGACCCACGAGAAAGGACTAGCTGAGATAGAGAAGGGCAACCTCCAGGAGGAGGTGGAACACTGGACTCAGAAATGGCAGGAAGAATTGGAACTCAGAGGTAAGGGTTTGGCTTTTAATTGGGAAAAGTGTGGTGGTGGGTGGTGGGGGGTGCGGAATTAATGATTTTAGATAGCGCCTTATCAGGTTGAGATGTTTCAAAGCGCTTCACAGGATATACTGTAAAGTGATTGACTGTATATTTGTGGGTGTAACCAATTGCACACAGCAATGAGGGATTATTATCAGGCGTGTGGAATAAGGAAACTTGCCCAAGGTTTCACCCTGCCTGGAATTGAACCCAGATCTCTTGTTTGTAAGGCAAGTGCTCTAACACCTGAGCTACAGGGCTCCACATTGTTCAAAAATACAAAATAAAATGTTCTCTTTCACCCTTAAAGATGAAGCCGAGAGGATCCTGAGGGAATTCCGGAAGGACGTGGATGACGCCACACTGCAGAAAGCCGAACTGGAGAGAAAGATCGAGCAGCTGTTGGCCGAGATCGCCTTCCTGAAGAAAGTGCACGATGAGGAAGTGGCTGAGCTGCTCAGACAGATCGAAGACTCCAAGGTCTCGGTGGAGGCAGCCTCGGAACGCCCAGACCTCGCCGCTGCCCTGCGTTCCGTCCGGCAGCAGATGGAAGAGATCTCCGTCAAGAACCTGAAGGATGCCGAGGTCTGGTACAAGAACAAACACGATGCCCTGAAGCAGAACGCAGCCAAACACGATCACCAGATTGCGGAGCTAAAGGAGGACATCAACACCCAGATCCAGCTGGTCCAATCCCTGCAGAACGAAATCGAACGCCTGCAGAATAGTAACCTGTACCTGGAGAACAAGCTGGTGGAGATGGAAGGCAATCATCTGGATACGGTTGCAAACCTTCAGGGCATCATCGCCCAGCTGGAGTGCCAACTCCGAGAAACCAAAGCCGAGATGTCCAGGTACCTGCATGACTATCAGGACCTGCTCAATGTCAAGCTGAAGCTGGATGCTGAGATCGCTACCTACAGGAAGCTACTGGAGGCAGAAGAGATGAGGCTGGGGCTGTCTTCAGAGACAACTACAGGTAGGTTCACTGCCTTTCAGTTAAGTCTATTTTCTAGGCACATGTTTCTGTTAAATAGTGGATCCTCGTTCTTCAGAGGATTCACAGTCTCCACCTCAGATTTGGGACACCAGAAACAGATACTCCCTGAAGCTCGAAGGTAACCAATTAAAAAAATTCCCAAATTCCTGCTTCCATCTTCATTACACTGTTATGCCTGGCCTCCTTCCCTTCATTGAGCATATTCCCAATCCCAACAACATGCAATTCATCAATATCTAGGTTAATTATTTTGGTCAGCCGACTGTCTGACACATGTGGAAACCTGTTCCCATGCTTAACTGAGATTTCATGCATCCCACCTACACATGGAAATCCCAGAGACAGATTGTTGGAATGGAATATGCACTCTCTCCCTGGAGGGAAGCATCCTATTTACTTAATTCCAGAAAGTATGAGGTGCAGGTTGATAAGAGCCAAAGCTTGGGGACCCCAGAGTTTGTATTTGTGGAGTATGATTGGAGTCCAACAAGCTAAAGCGCCTTCTGTGAAAGGCGCTAAACAAATGTAAATTTGACAGGGAATATTTGTGTGCGTACGTGCTAGTAATTTATTCAGGTGAGCGCATTTCTGATTCAGGCGTCGCGCCTGAGGACACTATCAGGAATCATGTGAGTATCTGTTTGACCTGATAATAATCCCTCATGAAATAATAATTTGGTCACTCACTCCACTACTGTTTGTGGGACACTGCTGTGCACAATTGGCTCTCGCGTTTCACCCACAAACATGCAGTCAATTCACTTTACAGTATATTCTTTGAAGCGCTTTGAAACGTTTAGAAGATGTGAAAAGCGTTATATCAAATGCAAAGATTCTTATTATTACTTGTTGTTTTTGTAAAGGCACATAGCTTGTCATTGATTATCACTAATTTCCCAACAAGCTTTCCCGTTGCTTGTCCATCTAGGACCACCCTACACATTAGGGCTTTGGCCTGCAGGGTTAACAAGAGCTAAATGAGATGACTCCCTGTGCCCAGGGACTGGTCTACTCTTTCAGGTCCTGCTGATGAATCAGGCTGGCTATGGTCAGTAGTGCCCTTGAATATGGCATTAGTCAGTTAATTCTTGCATTTGATTTCCCCAAACTGGTGTCCCCCATGTAGATTTCATCAGTCAATCTGGAGTACAAGCGTTGGGGTCAAGGTGGAGAATATTTGAAATGTAATTCTTTTTGATGTACATTCCTTTGAAACACAGCTCCACGTAGTTAACAACAAACCCTTACCTAATGGATGATACCAGTGTTTATCAAAAATATTCCCAAAATAATAGGAGTTAATAAAATAGGTTATCTACTTCACGGCTGTTGTGGAAAATGGCTATGTATCATTTGGCTGCTGAGTTTGCCTACAAATAGTCATTACATTTCACAGTAAGATTCTGTGAAGTCCTTTGAGACGTTTTGACAACTTGATAAGGTACCATACAAAATGCAAGGATTAATATTGTTATAGATGTGCTATATATGTTATATATGGTGGTGAATTGGAACTATGAATAAATTGTGGGTTTACACTTTGAGAGAGTAATATTATTATTAATATGATGAGGGTAAATCATCGACATAGCGTATGAAATATTAGTTTGACTTCTCCCCCTAAAAAAACACCTCCTGGTTACAAAATACTATGGTGACTGTGAAGTCTGGTGACCCTCTTTATCTAACTTTGAATCTCGTCTGAAAATGCTTTCATTGTGAAAAAGCTCTCAGTCTGAAAAAGCTTTCATTTCATAGTTTTGATTGCAGCCAACCTAACCCCCTCCCCCACACACACACCTCCTCCCTTGTTCATTGTCTGTATCAAAGCAACTTATTGTTGTTTCACCCACCTGGATGGTCAGGAGGGTAACAGCGAATGAGCCTCAATCAGTTTAATTTTCCTCCACTTGTCAACTGTTTTCATACATAACATGTGGATGTACCTGGGATATACAATCTACAGTAAAAGCCTGTTTATCTGGCACCCGATCAACCGTAACTTCCGTATAACAGGCATCACAAAAGAAAAGTCCACATTCAATTAACCGGAATTTATCCAGAAAAATGCATTGAAAAAAATTGTTTTTTTGCATTTTCGGCCGAATATCTGCTTTAATCGGCATTGGCCAGGTCCCAAGGGTGCCAGATAAACGGGCTTTTACTGTATTTAAAAGAAAACTAATTTCTGAAAGAGATTGCTGCTGAAGAAAGCACTGAATGCAAGAATTAACTGAGATATTGATGAATTCCATGCTGTTGGGAAAGGGAATGTGCTCCATGGAGGGAAGGAGACCAGGGTTGAATAGCGTAATGAAGATGGATGAGGATTTGGGAATTCTTTTGATTGATTGCCTTTGGGTTTCAAGGAGGATCTGTTTCTGGTGTACAATATCTTGCCATTGGGAATGAGTTTGTTCCTTCAGTAACGGAACCATTAACTTTCCTCCTCTGTGTTTCAGGTGATTAATGGATTATTTCACCTTGGGCCAGTCAGAGAAATAAGTGCTTCTCTCAATGGTTTGGAATAATTGATAGCATGAACTTACTGGCTCAGTGGTGATGGGAAGGGGAAGGGCTGGCTCCATGTGGCCCCAGGAGACATGGGGAGTGAGGCAAGCAGAAGAGAGAGAGAGAAAGCAACGGAACACACTTAGCATGTGGGGGTTGGTGGGTGGAGAGAGAGACAGGCTAGTCTTTCAGAAATGCCTAGAATTTTATAGTTTTTTGGTTGCACTCTCACTTCTTAGACAGACGGTTGTAAGTTCAAGTCTCATGTTGCGATTTAGAACTCAGAATCTTGGCTGACATTCAACCCAGTATTGTGGTGTGCTGCGTGTCGGGAGCTATCGAGCAATTTGTTTAACCAAAATCCCATCGACCTGTTCGATGTTAAACATCCCATACCAGTATTTAAAAGGAGTCTTGACCAACAGTCCACCAAATAAAATTGGTTTTCATTTGTGCTTCTGTGGTACATTATTGCGCTCAAAATTAGCTGGAGTATTCACCCTCAAAGACAAGTCATCACACTTTACAGTTCACTCCTATGAAGCTCTTGAAGACATCCCTCTGCACTATACCATAGGTTTCCATACAGGTTCCATAATAATAATTATTATTATTATTAAACCTGGTAACAAAGTACATTTCTGCAAGAATTACAGCCCTAACAACAACAACAAAATGACACTTGTATAGAGCCTTTCACGTCAGGAGGACGTCCCAAGGCACTGGACAGATACTAACTCAGACATTGCACATCTGCTGCTGGTATTGATAATAATATAATTCTTGCATTTGATCTAGTGCCTTATCAAGTCATTGAAATGGCTCAAAGTGCTGCACAGAATATACTGTAAAGCAGATTGACTGAATATTTTGTGGACGAAATGTGGCAGCCAATTGAGCACAGCATATCTCACAAACAGTCATGGATTGAGTGACCAATCTTTTTTGTTAAGGATTATTATCCCTGGATATCCTGGCTGACTGGTACCTTTTATTTTTCAGAATATGACTCTTCTGTTGCTCGTGAGAAAACTGAATCGGTCAAACGTAAAGTGGAAATCCACACATCTCGCAGTGTGACTGCGTAAGGGGGTTGAAGAACCAGGAAATCAAGCACGGAACACACACACATCAAATGAAGCAATGGCCCACACTGTGATTAACGGTCACTTAAAATGTAACTTATCTAATCAAGATCACTTCAGCTTTTAACAGTGGGTGATGTAAACACATAAGTGCTAAATTCTGTGGTCTAGCTTGGAAGCCTGAGCATGGTAAAAATGAACGCAACAGCAGTAAGTAAGGAGTATTGGTGGCTGAATTAATAAAGCTTAACATGACAGCACAATTGAACAGTGGTCATTTGTAATGTTGTTTTGGGAATTTGCAGTGCTGCAAATCTATTTTTCCACAAATAAATCAGACCAGTCAGTATCACCACATGACTCAACTGGAACTGGGTACAGTTCCAACTCCTAACAGCAAACTATTTAGGCGTGAAGCCCAGCATACACCCATTCAAGCAGCCTTTGAAAACTACACATTTTTGAAAACTTCACAAAGAACAACTACAAATTACATGACACTAAATTGTTTGCAATAATATACCTTCAATTGTACATAAACGATGAAAATGAATGCCTCATAAGTTTGACATGCTTGCTATAAAGTGGGGGCACATTGTACATAAGGTAGTTCAAATGCCTGAGTTATACATTGGTTCTGAAAAACCCTGTCATTTTCCCTAACTCTGGAGTGTAGCAATAACAACTGGACAAAGGGCAAAGCAAAAAAGATGATGGAAGCTACTGTTGCACAATTTCAGTGTGATTTTTTTTAAACAAAAAAGTATATAAAAGATCCATTGCAAGCTAAAGAAAAAGTGGTTATTAATTCAAGTGCAATTGTAATGAAAAAGTAATCTTCATCCAATTTATTCTATTTCATGCTCATCAAAGTGAGACACTAAAACCTCAAAAATAGTCACTTAATCCACAGCAGTGTGTGGGATCCTCCACAATTGGCTGCCAGTCTTCGCTCACAAAAGGCAATCAATCCAATTTGCAGTATATTCTGTGAAGCACTTTGAGTTGTTTCAATTATAAGGCAGTGAATCAAATGCAAGGATTATTATTATTACAGTGAAGATTTCCCATTTGGGGTAGCTAGTATCAAGCAACAATACTGTATTCTCACTCCACCCAAGTCCATCACACTTGGCTGAACAGCAAAAACTCCCTTTACTTCACCCCAGCTTTTCTGACATCCTCCTCTTGAATGAGATTGCTAAATCCGTATCAGTTTTAATGCTGAAGGGTCACAGGAACTGAACTGAAACCGACGACCCATTTTACATTACAACCTAACAGACAGAGGATACTTTTATTCTAGTAATGTAAATGAATCAGCGTATCTCTACTCTATACAGTAATATTAGGATCACCTTCAAAGCCCTCAATTGTCTTGTCCCCAACTGCAACCTCCTAACCCTCTACCAACCCGTCCACCCCCTCCGCAGTGGGACCCAGCCTGCTCCACATCCTCCCAACCCACCACCGGCGGGTGAGCCTTCAGTCCCTCTGCCCCCAACCGTTAGAATTCAATGAGAACATAAGTAGGAGCAGAAGTAGTCCATTCGCCCACTCGAGCCTGCCCCGCCATTTAATCAGATCATGACTGATCTTCTATCCTAATTCTATTTCCCCACCCTATCCCCATATCCCTTAATCTTTTTTTTTAAAACTGTCGATTTCAGTCTTGAATTCCATCTTGCAATCCCTCTTGTCCCCTCCCTAGCATCCATCAAGACCTTCCACTTCGACCAAGCCATCGGTCACCTCCCTTCCCCACCCTTCCCTCCACCCTCCCCAATCCCGAATGGGGTCTGAAACATTGACTGTCCTGGGCCTTGGGACGTCCTCCGGACATGAAAGGCGCTATACAAATGTAATTTTCTTGCTGTTATTAATGAATTAGTCAGTTTCACGGACAAATATCCAAATCTCGAGAGCTGGCCTGTTAAAAGCAGAACAAGCAAGAGTAATGCCTGAAGCTAAGAGATCATTGCAGTGCAGTAGATAGAAGTCACTTATGCCACAGCTGATTTAAAAGCCAGACCAATATGATTGCAATTAGTGTCATCAGACAACAAGGTTAAATGGGAAAGCTTCAACCTACTTTGCGTGGCCTTTAAACCTCTTCCCTGTGATAAGTCAAAAGTGCTAAATATATTGCATATTAACGTTGTATTCACTGAACACAGCCATGGAAGCCAAATGGCATATCATAACAATGCAAATATGTGGCGTCCTGTAGCTCAGTGGTTAGAGCACTCGCCTTACATGCGAGAGATCTGGGTCACCCTACTCCAACCACTCACCTGCTCGGGTCCCGACCTGATTGTTCAGCGCCTTGGGACGTCCTCCTGACGTGAAAGCCGCTCTAGAAATGTAATTTTGTTGTTGTTGTTCAATTCCAGGAAGGGTGAAACCTTGGGCAAGTTTTCTTACTCCACACGCCTGATAATAATCCGACAAAAAAAATTGGCCGCTTCAATCCACGACCGTTTGTGGGACACTGCTGTACAGAATTGGCTGCTGCATTTCGCCCACAAATATACAGTCAATTCACTTTACTGTATATTTTGTGAAGTGCTTTGAGAAGTCTAGAAGACATGAAAAGTGCTACATCAAATGCAAGGATTATTATTATTTATTAATTAGTAGCCAGGAAATTTAGTAAAATGGCTTTACAGCTACTAACATACGATAGTCTCATTGACAAACTAGACTCAACGAAAATGCTTTGAATCACTGAGGATCTGAGTGGTTTCCTTTTTTGTTTAAACCTTAGGGCCCCCCGGCTCCCCCCATTTACTTTAGGTTTGGATTTCAAGTCCAGATACTGTTCAACTAGATCATACACCATAATTGTCCAGCAATGCAGTTAAAAAAAACTTTGGGACAGCTACATCACAAATTTAGTGGACATTCTTTTATGAAAATGAACTCAAGTATGGGGGATTTGCATCACTCAATACACAAAGCCCAATCCTGGTGGGCTGTAAGAGAGGATTCAGACCTCGCCTCCCAAGCCAAATTGCCCCAATCTGTTTTCAATCCATATCACAATGAGACACAGATCACTCAACCAAAGCACAAGCAGTACCATGAGGATGAATCAAATTGTATTATGTCCACAGAATAATAAATATAAGAATCCTTGCATTTGATATAGCGCTTTTCACATCTCGAGACGTCTCAAAGTCTCACAGAATATACTGTAAAGTGAACTGACTGTATATTTATGGGAGAAACGCTGCAACAAATTGCACACAGCAGGGTCCCACAAACAGCCGTGGATTTAAATGACCAATTTTATTATTGTGTTTTTTTTTGAGAGATTATTATTAGGCGTGTGGAGTAAGGAAACTTGCCCAAACTTTCACCCTGACCTGCCTGGATTCGAACACAGGCCTCATGCTTGTAAGGTGAGTGCTCTAACCACTGAGCTATAGGACTCAACATGCAGTCTTAAAGCAATAATCTATCTCCAGATAGCAAGCAAGACTGAGAAAGATAGACTATTTTGCCTCCTTAACCTAAGGGTGCTGAGACCAAATATAGTCTCCCAACTCTGGCCTCGGTTATATTAACCGACAGTGTGGACTGAGGCTTGAAACTGTAGCTTTCTAGTCTATACGACTTACTTCTCATCTGACATCCACAGTCAAAATGTTGCGTGATTTTCACGATTCACAACTCACACAAAGGACAATGTTCTTAGGCTGAGATCAACTAAATTAGCACAGACCTTCAATTCAACCCATGACTTTCTAATTTCTATGGCTCATCGATATACTGGGTGGTTCATAGCTACCAAAACATCATTACCGTATATCTCCGTGTATAATGCGCACCCGCGCTTTGACCTTTTCTTGGTGAAAAAAAAACGTAAGCATTTTCAATGATATTGCCGGCAGAAGGGAGGAGAGACAGGTAGGTAGGGAGAGAGAGAGGCAGGCAGCCAGGGAGGGAGAGAGGGAGCAGGGAGGGAGGGAGGGAGGCAGGCAGCCAGCCAGGGAGGGAGAGAGGGAGACAGGCAGGCAGGCAGACAGGAAGAGAGGCAGGCAGGCAGGGAGGGAGGGAGAGAGAGAGGGAGAGAGGCAGGCAGGCAGCCAGGGAGAGAGAGAGGGAGAGAGGCAGGCAGGCAGGGAGGGAGAGAGAGAGGGAGGCAGGCAGGGAGGGAGAGAGAGAGGGAGAGAGGCAGGCAGGCAGGGAGAGAGAGATAGGGAGAGAGGCAGGCAGGCAGGGAGGGAGAGAGAGAGGGAGAGAGGCAGGCAGGCAGGGAGAGAGAGAGAGGGAGAGAGGCACGCAGGCAGGGAGGGAGAGAGAGAGGGAGAGAGGCAGGCAGGCAGCCAGGGAGGGAGGGAGGGAGAGGCAGGCAGGCAGGGAGAGAGAGCGGCAGGGAGTGAGGGAGGCAGACTGGGTTCGGCAGAAGGTAAGCACAGCACTGAAGTCCGCTGCTGCTGCCGCTGCCCGGGCGGCCGAGGCCGAAGCCCCGTCACCCGCTCCCCCCAACCCCCGCCGGACACTGACCAAACCCCGGCTGACAGTGCGCCGGCCGCCCCTCCTGTTTACTGTATTTCCGAGGCTCAAAATTTATTGTATCTGCGTATAGGGCGCACCCCCAACTTTCGAGATCTTCCGACGTGAAAAAAAAGTGCGCCTTATACGCGGAGATATACGGTATGCACTATTTAAAGTAAAAACCAACAACAACTGGAATGCTACATTCAATGTTTGCTGCTCTGTGTTAACAACAACAAAATTACATTTGTATAGCGCTTTTCATATCGAGAGGATGTCCCAAGGCACTGGACAGTCAGTGTTTCGGACCCGAGCTGGGTGTTAAGAGTCAACCGGACATTTATTGCAAAGTGCAGAACATTTTGCAATATTAGAACCTAAGCCGTCGTAACAAGGTTCCAATTAAGATCAAGGATGGAAAGGACCAGCGTAGTTTAAAAAATATTTACTTAAAACACTTTTTCCGACTCCATTTACATAATTCTATTACGGAAAGTTTTACAAGGAAAATGTGTCCCAAGTTAATCTTCCTCAATCCATTGAAAAGACACTTCAGGAAAAGACCACTGGTCAAAATCAAAGTCCTGCTTGCTCCTTCCAGAAACCTTCCTGACCCCCAATCAATCAAACTGAGCTTCTCTGTTCTCTTTGATCATAAGACAAAGTTATTAAGTTTTCCGCTTCTGTCTCTTCATGGCCTTCCATTCACCCTCCTGCGTGGCCAGATTTTGGAACAAGGATTTCACCTTCCTCTTCCTCTCCGCATCCCTGAAACAAAGTAAACCAAGAATGTGACCAATAATCAAACAGGGCAGTAGAAGCGTTTAGTCACCACTTGAATTCTACCGTTGATGTGCTAAATGTTTCATTAAAATGGCAAGCTGCACCAGAATACAGTATAATAATAATAATCCTTCCTTTGGATATAGTGCTTCAAGACATCTCAAAGCGCTTCACTTAGCCATAATTGGGAGATAGGGTTGAAAAACAACACAGCTACCACAAAGCACTGCAGTGGTTTTAAACCTTTAGATAAACCTAAAGAGGGTGTGAGGAACTTTGAAACAATGGCATTGCTGAGATTATCTGCAGGGAAATATACTTGGGAAATGTGGAAAGAAATCATTTGGCTGGATATTTCCTCCCAGTTAAATGAAACTGATGTACTTATTTCTTTGAAGAAAGTCTTTAATGTGTGCGTCAAGGGTTGAGAAAGGTCTCAGATTAATGCAGGTTTCCAAATGTTGGCCACCTGGGATCCAGAGTGACTAATCAGGCTATCCACAAATACAGATCTTTGTCACTTCTATTAAAATGGGGGATAACAAATATCCAAGAGGGATTGCAAACGAATGATCT
Organism: Hydrolagus colliei; assembly: GCA_035084275.1. Lineage (NCBI taxonomy): Eukaryota > Metazoa > Chordata > Chondrichthyes > Chimaeriformes > Chimaeridae > Hydrolagus > Hydrolagus colliei. Next base: position 114,877,058 of record CM068742.1, on the reverse strand, counting down.
GACCTAAAAAAGGGGATGTGATTAAATCTGAAACCCACTGAGTGCATATCATCACAAGTGATTTAAGATCATCAGGCACATATGAAAATTAGATTACGGATTGGAAATCACTTCCCAATATCTGTCACGTTACAATTACATACAGCAGTATGTTGCAATTAAGATCATCTTGCCAGCGAATAAATCTCAGTACACTTCATGACAGTGAGACATTACAGTGATTGCTTGCTTGTTCGCCCACAAGTTTGATCGTTGGGTCAACATTACAACAACTTAAATTGATATAGGGCCTTTCACACAGGATAGCATTCTCTCAGTAATGAGATTTTAAAAATATTCAGCAGTTTGATTGGCATTCAGGAGTTTCATGCCACAATTTAATCTAAACCCTGTTCAGATCAAGAAGAAAATGCAATCTCAGAAACAATGAGGCATAAGGAACAAGCTGTTTAGCCAGGCACTGCTTACCTTTCCATGATGTCGGAGAGTTGCTGTCTGGCCAGGAACTGTGAGTCTTTGCGGATTTCTCGAACAGCTCCTTTGAATTCTCGCTTGTGTTTATGAATGAGCTTCATTCGCTCTCGCTCTGGTTTGGAGCCACCTCGTTTGTGCCCATAGTCTGTCCTGGAAGCATAGGTTTTTATTACGCCTGAAATCTGAAGGCTCTCGATTGTTTCTCATCCTCCTAAGGCCCACATTAGCAATAGAACATATTAGGATTTTCAGTCAATGTGTGGAGACAATTTTTCTTCTCTATTCTAAAAGAAACCCTTAGCTCAGTCACACACTCTGCTGACTCTTATAATAATAATATTCCTTGCATTTGATATAGTATTATCAACCTTTTCACGTATTATCAACCTGAATTAAAGTTAATTGGCTGTATATTTGTGGGTGAAACGCAGCAGCCAATTGCGCACAGCAGTGTCCCACAAACAGTCGTGGATTGAAATACCAATTTTATTATTGTGGTTTTTTTTGGAGGGAATATTATTAGGCGTGTGGAGTAAGAAAACTTGCCCAAGGTTTCACCCTGACCTGCTTGGATTCGAACACAGGTCTCACGCTTGTACGGCGAGTGCTCTAACCACTGAGCTACAGGACAATCTTAGCTCACAAAGGACTCATCACCTCAGCTCACACATTCAAGAATGGCCATGTAGCTGAGGTAGGGGTGGATTCAATGGAACTACAGTAGAACTCTCATACGTCTTACCTTTATAAATCATATAATCACTCAAGTTGTACATTCACCAGAGTCACATTCAGTTTCCTATTAAAACCACTTAAGATTAAGCTCACATTAATTCCCTCCTAACTCACAACGCTGCTTCCCTATCCTCCATTACTCCCACTCTTACCGGCTGCATTGAATCGCGGGAAACGTAGTCTTGATCCGTCACTGAACTCACGTCAAGACGCGATGAACTTCAGGAAATTTTATCCTGATTGGTCACAGCAGGCTACATTGAATTACGTATTCACAGTGTTATTGAATAAATCAGATTTTATACGATTTATACAGTTTGCCTTCAACTCAAACATCTTGCGAGTCATGTTAATGGAGATGACGTGTGTGAGTTTTACTGGGAGTTGAATCTATAAAAACACTTATCATTGTTTCTCCCTGGCACAAAGTGCTTGCAGGTTGTCATAATTAGATACCCATCTTTCCAATACCGTATGCTCAAGCAAATACTTGTTTATAATCCCTGGTTACCTTAAGCATCCCTGTTCAGAGTGCACAATTAGTGCCACCTATCCACAATTGGCCCCCGCGTTTTGCCCACAAACATACCGTCAATTCACTTTACAGTATATTCTGTGAAGCGCTTTGAGACGTCTAGAAGATGTGAAAAGCGCTATATCAAATGCAAGGATTATTATTATTATTGTTAATGGTAATTCCTCAATGATCTCTTCTACCAGTGTGATTCCCCTGTGACTATCCATTGAGTGACATATATTGTATAAATGCTCAGTGTGCTGTACTTACACTTCCACTATTTGTGGCGTGAAAAGTTTTAATGGTATTAGTTTCTTCCTTTCAAATTCAAGTGGCCGATAGGATTTGGGTTGACTTTCGATTTCCTTCAGGACTTCGTGGTACAAAACCTAAAGAAAAAAATCACAATTTAGGAGATTTTAATAACCTAGGTTAACATCCCGGCACAGTATTTCATTCATCTGGAAAGAAAGCAAGAATCTGTTCACCCTTGAACCAGAAGAGGTCTCTGCCAAATAAAGCATCATCCCATCACGCCACCCTTCCAGTCTAAAGTGAGGGCCAGACCAACCAAATTAATTCACACCAGGAGGTGAAATGAAGGGAAGAAGAAATTATTCAGCTTGGGTCAGAATTTATCAGCTACCCATCACAATAGTATTCATCTCATAAAGCATCTCATCGACACTGAACACGACAAATTCACTGTACTCTTTCCTAATGGGGAGGGAGGGAAAACAACAACAACAAAATTACACTTGTATAGTGCCTTTCACATCAAGAGGACATAAGTAAACAGGGTTACAGTTGGCTCCAAGTGCTTGGCATGTCAGAATTGATTCAATTCTCTTGAGAGGTGTTGATAGTCTATTTTGAAAACTAGTTGGGTCCAGAGCACTGCTGATGACAGATCAGCCGGTAGCAAGACTTGGAGGGGGCCCGCAAGTCAAAGCCCTTAGCAGGCTGTGGGAAGCTTGCCAGGCAGTGCTCTCAATGGCACATTTTAACTGATCAACCTTCAGCAACAATAACAAAATTACACTTATATAGTGCCTTTCACGTCAGGACGTCCTAAAGTGCTGGACAGTCATTGTTTCAGACCCGAGCTGGGGTCGGGGATGGGGATGAGGAGGGAAAGAGGGGGATTTGGGGTGACTGACAGGACTGACAAAGAGGAGGGCCATGAGGTGGTACTTGAAGGAGGCCAGGGGAGGGGGGCGAAGTGGAGGGACTGCGGGATGGAGTTCCAGAGGTTGGGGGCAGTGGTTGAAGGCTCATCCGCCAATGGTGCATTGGGTCGGTGGACATGGAGCAGGTCAGAGCCTGGTGAGCGGATGGGGTGGGCAGATTGGTAGGGGTTTAGGAGGTTGCAGAGGTAGAGTGGGGGCAGCAAAGCTCACTGAGGAATGAAACGAAAGTGCCGTAGGTTCCTACCTGAAGCTGTGTGGGGTAATCACTCACACAAAGATGTTCAATCAGAAGAGTTTTGAGCGGGTGAATTATTTGGTGGAAGGCAGACAGTGATTTGTACAAGGAGGAGCACCTTTTACACAGATCCAAACACTGTGCTATGAAGGACAACCTGTGGGCAGGATTCAAAGAAAAACACCAGTTAGAACAACTTGCTTTTCGTTAGAACAGCACCGTTTTCTACCAAATAACATTTCAACGCGATTAACAGGGAACTGCAGGCAAGAGATGGGAGATTGTAATAATGAATCACTTTAACAAGTGGCAAGTTCTTTCACTTTGAGGTTTGGTTTATTCGAATAAAATGCGAGTAAAACTCGCATTAAGTCTGATCTGTATAAAATGTACATCTTTCCAAATCATGTAAAAGAGTTTGTATTCTATGCAAGTTTGACATAACCCATACTTTGCATAAGTCATATCAAATGTATGGTCTAAACTGACATGACCAATGTGAGGTTTACTGTACTACAGTAAAAATCTATTTATCTGGCACCCGATCAATCATAACTTCCGTATAACCGGCACCTCAAAAAAAAGTCTGCATTTGATTAACCAGAATTTATCCGGAAAAATGCTTTTATTTTGGTATTGTTTTCTTTGCATTTTCGGCCGAATATCCGGCACACGCTTTAACTGGCATTAGCCAGGTACCGAGGGTGCCGGATACACGGGCTTTTACTGTAATAAACAGCATCAAATAAGCAAAATATATTCAGCACCTTTCATGTCAGGAGGACTTCGCAAAGAGGTTTACACAGCTGGCTGGGTACCCAAGCTAAGAGGAATGTGGGTGGGGGAGGATGGGTCAATGAGGTGGGTATCGCAGGCGGAAGAGAAGGGGTGAGTCGGAGGGATTCCGAAGTAAAGTTCCAAAAGGCAATGGCTGAGAGCTCCCACACTGACGGGGGGGGCGGATGGGGTGGGCTACATGAAGCAGCCTAGTTATCACTGAGCGAAAGGAGTGGCCAGATTGGTAGGGCTGCAGGACGTCACATAGGTAGGGATGACACAAGGTTGTGGTTTAGTTCTGGAAATTCCTCCCATTTAATCGGTGCAGGAATTCACAGAAAACATTTTCTGATATTGTAACATGATAGAAAGCTGCTGTGCTGGCATTCAACGGGTTAAAGCAACAGAGTCTGCTCAACCCACTGAGGGGCCCTCTCACACTTTGATACAGTGATCATGGGACTGAGAGAAGTTAAAATTAACTTTTACTTAACTTAACTGTTCTTAAGTTGTCAGAACAGCTCATTCTCGAATGCAACACTACTGCATTTAGGCTAAATTAGCTGTCACCAATTTCAAATATCTCTAGTTTGATTAGAGCTACGCTCTTAAGACTCAGTGGAGTTTCCACTGAGTTTATTTCTTTCAAATAGAGGGAAAGATATTTTAATGTTCCAAAACGTTATATAAAAAAAGATCTCCAGTACAGCGAGGACATTACTTTGTACTCGAGAAATGCTCTTGGTCCAGTTCCTGTGGGATACCTCAGGAGAAAGCTTCGGGCTTTAATTCTCAAAACATTAATAATAATAATCCTTGCATTTGATGTAGCGCTTTTCACATCTTATCGACGTCTCAAAGCGCTTCACAGAATATACTGTAAAGTGAACTGAATATATATTTGTGGGTGAAACGCGGCAGCCAATTGCACTCAGCAGTGTTCCACAAACAGTCGTGGATTTAAATGACCAATTTTATTATTGTGAATTTTTTGGGACGGATTATTATTAGGCGTGTGGAGTAAGGAAACTTGCCCAAGATTTTGTTCTGATCTGCCTGGATTCTGTAAAAGACTGTAAAAAGACTATCCCTATTTTTGCAAACATTGAGGCTGCCACATTCATGGAGGAACTGGGCGGAGTGAGTGTGTGTGTTAGAGAGTGTGTTGGAGGAACGGGGGTGGTATACAAAGACAAAGGAAGAGTAGAGAATGACAGTCAAGGCTATCCAAGCTATTATATTTCAGGATGCAGCTCCTGGAATGTCGTATTGTAGGGAATCAAATTGGTCTGTCGGGTGTCATTTCTGATGATAGTGAAGAACTGTAATGTAACAACAACTTGGATTTAGATGAACTTAATGTAGGTTCAAATTTCCATGTGTAATTAATCCACAGCCTCCCATAAACAGGTTTGATTTTCAACCAGTGACAGCACGTGAATTTCAGCATCTATCGGTTGGGTATTTATAATCAGTTACGGAAATTAAAAAGTCATATTAGCTCAATGACTCACCGCTCACTTCAACTTATGTCATTTGAGGCCCAGAGATTCCCAACCATTGTTGCTGACTGAAACTAATAGGACAGGACAATACAAAATAAATGTACATTTATGAAGTGCCTTTGATGTCAGGAGGATGTTCCAAGGTGTTTGACAGTATTGGCTTGGCATTTGAGCTGGGGTTGGGAGTCGAGGAGGGTGGAGAGAGGAAAGGTGAAGGGAGATGCAGTTTAAGAGAAAGTTCTTGTGACGAACCATGAAATAAATGAAGGAAGGGGTAAGGGGCTCGAGATGGAATTCCAGAGAGCAGGGGCAGAATGGCTGAAATCAAACAGTCGTGATCTTATGGGTATTCTCAATCTTATAGCTAAGTTTTGACTGTACCAGTGTGAAAATGTTTCATGACTTTCACAAATCCCAAACTAACACAACACAGGTTTCACAAATAAACACAGCAGCCCGGGTCACTGCCTGCACAATAATGTGAACCAGAAAAAGTGAATAGATGACAACCCTATACTTTATGGCAGCGTAAAAAAGTGCAGCCCTCAGGGGTTAAACCACATTGTAAATTACAGGAAGTTGGATGGAACAGACAAAACTATTCACTTCCCTGTTACATAGAGAACAGACCCATGTGTGTGTTTAAAAGTTGGAAGGGATTCAAGAGTTTGGATAACTCTACAAACCACAACAAAGCTAGAATATAAGTGTCTTGAAACTGAACAAAAAAATCAGCGTCTATTGGAAAATATATTGTATGGTATGGTTACTTCAGGGTAATATTTACTATGTTCCAATACTTCTATGAGCTATTTATTATAAGGTAGGGTTTATTAAAAGGTCCACAAGGTGCACAGTCACAATCACTTTATATATCGTGTGAAATACTTTAAGACTTTGTCCAAAAGAGAAAGGCGCTATATCGAATGTAAGCATGATTGCATTTACCCAAGGTGTTTATGAAAGGCAAACATTTCAACCCGCAGTTATTTATGTGCACCACCAGTAACCAGTGCAACTGGTGGATACAAAACTCAGATCTCTCGACTCAGAATCATAGTAACAATAAAGGAGGCTATACCCAAGATGGGGTCATTGTCACACAAGGCTGTCACACACATACCACATGCGCAGTCACACATACCCCGCTGCTGAATTATTCTGCTAACATAAGACTACAGCCAATCCCTCGATGCTGCTTCCTAACGAATCTTTTAACTGAATTAGATTATAAACAAGATCATAATTTAATCCCCCGTTTCAGTCATAAACAATTTAACTCTTCTACTGTTTCAACAACAACAAAATTGCATTTGTATAGCAACTTTCACATATGGGAGGACGTCCCAAGGCGCAGAAAATGCTGTCAATTCACTTTATGATATATTCTGCAAAGTGTTTTGTGATATCTCAACGTAATATATCAAATATCAAATGCAAGGATTATTATGTGTTATGCGACACAATCAAAATGTTGTATTTGGACATGAACTCTGATCATTTGCTCCAGTCATTCATAATTCTGTGAGCCAGGATAGCTGTTCCTCAGCTTGGCTGTGGAAACTTACCAGACAAGCTCAGTTAAACCCTACTGATCCATCTGCTGGTTAAGCGTGGCATTAATGGTTTCCTACTGACCTGAAATGTGTCGTGTGTGGCTCGTCTTTCTGTTCCACGCCCTGAATCATCGTTATCGCCAGGGGTTTCCTTTCCCACGATTCTGCAGCCTCTTTATCTTTCACCACGAGCAAGTCAGAGAATTTCCCACCCGGTTTAAAAGGAGGTACCAGTGTGTATCCTACAAAGAAAATCCAATCTACATTAATCTAGGTTTGGAGGTGGGGCGAACTGCATTTCATCCCTAGTTACAGATGAGCATAGTTGACCTTGAGTGTCTTATCAAAATCCAACCAGAGGCACAATAAATCAAGCACACATGCAACACACAAACAAAGGTGCCACCTAGTGTATAGGGATATATTCAAACACTGTGGCATTTTCCGCCCACAAACATACAGTCAATTCACTTTACAGTATATCCTGTGAAGTGCTTTGAGAAGTAGATAAGATGTGAAAAGTGCTATACCAAATGCAAGGATTACTATTATTGTTTTCAATCAGAGATGAATTGCATCAATAAAACCCTCTGTTAAAAAGGAGTAATGGGGAAAGCTGCACAATATTCTTTAAATGCTATTCACGTTTGAGAGGTTGGCATTTTTTTTTAAATAGCATCTTAAACAAAATCAAAGCAGAGCTTGCAAATTTGAAACCTTAAAGAGGGAGACTTTTCAGTGGCTATTTATTACATAACTGCAGCCATCTGTAACTCCCCACCTGTATAACTCCTATAATATCCATGTTACACAGCAGCTGTGCCTCCTGAAGCTAACTTCACTGGTGAAGGGGATTCAAGATGGTTACCAATACATTTTTTTCAGGTGTTTAAGATTGTATTATACTCAACAGCAATTTCATGTGTAACACTTAGAAACACTAACTTTACATTAAATATAAGGATCATCATTATTACAGTAAAACCTCGATAATCCGACATTACAAAAGCAGCAACTCTCTACAAATGGCAAGATTTCAAAATACAAAAACAACTTGGATTTCTATAGCGCCCTCCACACTAGACGGCGTCTCAGAGAGCTTCATACAGTATTTTTTTTTCTGATATCAGCAAATCTCACGAAGTTCGGAACAGCTGCTTGTAGTTCCCGGCATGGCCGCTCTGTCCTCCGGCGCTGAGCGCAGACATTATTTTGGCTTCAGGGCTGTGTTTACAGCTCACATGGTGTATGGGACAGGGCTTCCCCAGACATTTCTAGAGTAGGTTCTAAATACCCTCAAACTCCGAAATCCAGGAAATACGTGGGCCCAACCGTGCCGGATTATCAAGGTTATTATTATAATAATTCAGCAAATTCAGATTCGACTAAATGACTCCGAGCCTTTTTGTGTTGACTCTCTGCTCATAGGAAGCGACAAACATACCCAGAGTTTTTCCTTTGTTTGGAACGGCCATGTGGAGAATTCCCAACAGGAAATTCACAACTTCAGGAATGAAACGTTTCGAGAGAGAAACGTACTCAAGGAAGACACAGCAGGTGAACAGTCCAGCAGCGATATCCCTCAGTGAGGTAACAGAGCACTGATTTATGAGAGGGGAAAAAAAACACAAGTTTTAATAACAACAACAAAAATTACACTTGTATAATGCCTTTCACGTCAGGAGGACGTCCCAAGGCGCTGGACAGTTACTGTTTTAGACCCGAGCTGCCGCCGGGGCGGGAGAGGGGGGGGGGGGGGGGGGGGGGTGCAGGGGGAGGGAAGGGGGGGGATTAGTAGTTGCCGATGGGTCCATCAAAGATGGATGCAAGTCTTGAGGCAAGACTTGAAGGAGGCCAGGGAGGGGCGAGACGGAGTGACTGCGGGATGGAGTTCCAGAGTTGGGGGCAAATAGGCTGAAGGCTCACCTACCAATGGGGCGGGTGGGACGGGGGACGTGAAGTAGGCCAGAGCCTGATGAGCGAAGGCGGGGGGGCAGATTGATAAGGGGATAGGAAGTCACAGATGTAGGGTGAGGTTTTGGAGGGCTTTAAATGTGAGGACCAGGATCTTGAATTGGATCCTCTGATGGGGAGCTAATGGAGTCGGACAAGGATGGAGGAGATGGGGTCACGGAGTTTGGAACGTAGAAGACACAGGCTGCAGAGTTCTGGATTATCTGCAGCCTGTGGAGGGAGGAATTGGGAAAGCCGACGAGGAAGGTGTTTGCACAATCGAGCCTAGATGTAATTAAGGCGTGGATGAGGATTTCAGCGGCCTTCGGGGTGAGATAGTGGCAGAGTCGAGCAATGTTGCGGAGCTGGGGAAAGGCAGAGCGAGTCATTGCTTGGATGTGGGGGAGGAAAGACAGGTGAGGGTTGAACAAGACACCTAGGTTCCTGACTGGTTTGGTGAGGTTGAGTGTGCATTAGTGCTGCCAGCGCCTGATGCAAGAAGGCGTTGGCACGAGCCAATCAGTAGAGCCTTGGACTTCAACTGTAGAAAGTTAGCTCTCATCCAGGACTTGATGTCTGACAAAGTCTCCAATAAAGACACAACTTCTATTTCGCGTTTCGCCCACAAATATGCAGTCAATTCACTCTACAGTATATTCTGTGAAGCGCTTGGAGACTTTGATTAGATGTGAAAAGCACTGTATCAAATGCAAGGGTTATTATTATTATTATTTATGGTCATTAAATTGCTCCTAGTGTAATGCAAGCAGGTGGTTTAACAGCATAAACTTTAGGATATTAAGACAACATATGCAACTACAGTGTGTGGTTTTAGTGCAATCACTCAAAAGGACTTACGGTACTTTTCCCAAAATGAGAAACAGTAAAAACACCAACTCTATCTCCACTTACCCGGATGACCATATGACTCATGTAGACCATTGCTGGAGTGACCACCGAGTGTCGGAAATCAGAGACTGGGAACAAAGCTGCTGTCACTTTCAAGTAGATTAGCTGAAAATGAAACAAATTCTATATTACTAATACAGTTAATATACACTGTATTAGTCTATATTAGATTTGTAGGGCAGAGAATCTCTTTCTTCCAACAGTGCAGTGCTGGGGGTGTGTGGAGGGGGGTGGGTGGGGACACTGCAGTATTGAGGTAGCATCTTGGATGAGGCATTAAATCACAATCCAGGTGGACATTAAAGATCCCACTGTACTATCCAAATAGTGAAGGGAGTTTCTCCCTGTGTCCTGGACACCAATGCCCCCGAAATAAAATTGATCATTCACTTCATGGATGTTTCTGGAGCACTGAATTGTGCAAATTGACTGCTGCATTCATATCAAATGGACTAGTCCTACTGTTCACAGTAAATCCTGTGAAGCAAAGGGTGAGACGGAAGGATTGTGTGATGGAATCCCAAAAGTTGGGAGGCAGAGTGAGTGAAGACTTGCCCGCTGGGTGGGGCAGGGGACGTGAAACAGACCGGAGAGAACGGACACGTAGGTGGTTAATCATTTTATTATTATTACTGAATTATTGTGCAGACAAGAGGATCATGGCCATTTAATTCCATTTTGAATCCATGATTGTTTGTGGGACACTGTTATGCGCAATTGGCTGCCGTGTTTCGCCCACATATACAGTCAATTCACTTCACGTATATTCTGTGAAGCACTTTCGAGACGTCTAGAAGACGTGAAAAACGCTATATCAAATGCAAGAATTATTATTATTATTCTTTTTGTGGAAAACAGCACTCAGTTAAAGCTCTCTGAGATGCTACCCTGTGTGAGGGGTGCAATATAAATGCAATTTGTTGTTGTTGTTAGCAAAATAAGATTTGGGTGGTGGGGACAGAGAAAACATAAAAATCATCTGCTTTTCTCTCCAGCATCTTTACTTGCACTCATGTGACAGATTAATTACTGAAAAATTAATGGTATTAATATAAGTGCTGAGTACATTGATGAAGTTTTCCACAGCTTTTATCTAAAAGTCCACACGCGTTCAGTTCAAGTTATTAATAAGGTCCGTCTTTATGGAAATTTTCCGATTTCGATATATCGACGGCTCATATTGAGATATACCGATATATCGATATTTTCATACTGCGCATGCGGAGGTGCGTGCGCATTTGGGGCTTATCTCCTCAGGAGGTAAATATCTCTCTCTGTGTCTCACACTCACTTTCTCCCTCTCTGTGTTTTTCTGTCTGTGTCTCTCTCACATCCCCCCCATCCGTCCGTCCGACCGCCCGTCCATCTGTATATTATCACATCCCCACCGTCTCCCCCCACCCCCCTGTCTCTCCCCTCCCCCCGTCTCTCCCCCCTCCTTCCCGCCTCTCCCCGTCTCTCCCCCCCACCCCCCCATCTCTCTCCCCGTCTCCCTCCCCCACCGCCGTCTCTCCCCGCCCCCTCTCCCCCCCACCGCTGTCTCTCCCCCCACCACCGTATCTCCCCCCACCCGCCGTCTCTCACCCCCCTCGCCGTCTCTCAACCCCCCGCCGTCTCTCCCCCCACCCACCGTCTCTCCCCCCCATCCCCCCCCTCACCCCATCTCTCCCCCCCACCCCACCCCTTGCATACCTGTATATTGTATTTGAGGACTATGAATACAATATGGCGGCTTGCACCTCGGTCTGTGCATTGTGTATAGAGATGAGCATTCGATATATCGATATTTTTAAAATGCCTATATCGGCGTATCGATATGAAAATTATATTGGATATAACCAATATATCGATGGACCCTAGTTATTAATAATAATCCTTGCATGTGTTATAGCACTTCTCACGTCGTTGAGATGTCTCAAAACGCTTCACAGTAAATACCGTAACGTGGACGGATTGTGTATTTTGCCTGTAAAGCACAACAGCCAATTTCTCACAGCAAAGTTAATTTGTTACTTTTCCATGCGGGCACTGTTCGCACTTTCCCCACGTACAATTTCCTGCCAGACTATCCATCGGTCACATCCGATGTTTTCCTGCTTTTGTATTTCTTTTTAATGTTGCCAATAGCCCAGTGAAAGCACATTAGCTCTTGTGTGAGAGCCAGTCTGCGTGCACTCAGCACCAGGGACATCAACACTGTCTGATAAAACTCCTGGCACTCAGCTCGTTCAGTTCCCTTGTGGAAACCTAACCTCATTTTGCTGATTAATGGATGATTCACCTTGTCCAGTCCAGGAAAAGGTGCATGACCGTTGGCCTCCAGCTGACTGTCCAATTCCTGCATACTTTGCTGAAGACTTGACTGAACGCAGCCACATGCAGCTTCAGGAAACATCTGGGACAATTCATACAACTGCCTGTGGAAATCAAAAAGGCAGGAACAAAACCACACTGAGAGTACAAAACTGATTGTTCTCCTCACTGATTTTACCAATACATTAGTTCACGAGTAACTGTTCTTCCCAAGCCCACGTCTCAAGAAAACTCCGATGTAATTTTTTAGTCTGTTTTGATTCGAATATTTTAAGTCAATCCACTTTAGAATAAATTCTGTGAAGTGCTTTGAAGTGTATTAAAAGACATGATAAGGCGCTTTATTAGAGGCAAGGATTATTATTATTAAACAGGACCATTCATAATTGCTGCATTAGCAACGTGACTGCTTGTGCTGCATTTTACGTTGGAAGTCACACCTGCATTATTTTGAAAGCAACACTTTTGATCTATTGCTTAATTTTGATAATAATCCTTGCCTGTGATATAGCGCCTTATCATGCCATTGAGACGTCTCAAAGTATTTCACAGAACATACTGTAATGCAGATTGTCTAACTTTGGGGCAAAACAAGGTAGCAAGGTACAGCATTATCCACATAAACAGTCGTGGATTGAGTGACCACATTTTGGGGGAATGATTATTATCTGTGAAAATCAACTAACAAGCGGGTTCCTACTTGCTAGGTAAACCGAGGTGTGTGGAATAAGTAAGGAAACTTACCCAAGATTTGTATGTTTGTGTGGGCGGGATCGGGGAAAGGGAAGGGAAGAGGTCAGGTCAGCCTTGCAATATCAGTTTAGATTCTGAGCTTATTATTTGACAGACAACAACTTGTCACTTAACAGCTCTGATTACTTCAGAAAACCAAAAGTTTTTGATTACAGGAAAAAAAGAGAACCTTTTCAGGCATCGAGCCTAAACCGATGATAGAACTTCTACAGGAACAAACAACTCAAATTCTCTATGCCCTTTTAGACTAGTGCTCTTCAAATCTCTATCCAATTCCTTGTTGAATGTTGTAGCAGCCCCTGCCTGTGATTGTGTGTATTTTGTGGGCGAATTTTACATAAACATCAAGCACAAGGCTGGTAACATTTTCAATTTTATACAACTATCCTGTGTATTGTCACATCCCCCCATTCCCCTCCCCCGCTCAGTGTCTGTTCACGTCACTGTAAAACACTCGGAGACATAATCCTTTGTGAAGCGCGCTGTATAAATGCAAGTTGTCAGACATTGCTGTGTGCAACTGGTTGCCACGTTTCGCCCACAACTATACAGTCACTCCACTTTAAGGTATATCCTGTGAAGCACTTTTAAAAAGTCTCAAAGACTTGATATGGCGCTATATTAAATACAAGGAACATTTATATTATTTTTCCTTTTTATTTCTATTAGGAGTCTGAAGTTTTTGTGATACTCACGGTACCATCTTGTCAATAGTCTTCAAATCTGGTGGCTGCCTGGTTGCCAGCTCCCCAACAAATTCCCACAGGAACCCAAACAGCTTCTGATAACAGAGGACATAAGAAGACTGAGCGAGATGAAGGGATTGTGGGATGTAGTTCCAGAGTGTGGGGGCAGAGAGGCTGAAAGCCCATCCGCCGACGGTAGGGCAGGGGACATGGAGCAGGCTGGAGCCTGCTGAACAAAGGGGCTGGGAAGGTTCGTAGGGGGACAGCAGGTTAGAGAGGTAGGTGGGCAAGGCCGTGAATGGCCTTGAAAGTGAGGACGAAGATCTAGAATTCGATCCTCTGGGGGATGGGGAGCCAATGGAGCCAGGCGAGAGTGGGAGAGACACGAGCTGCAGAGTTCTGGATGACTAAGCTACAGGACCCCACATAGCTGTGATGTCCCATCTGCATTGCAGTTCACAAATCTAAGACTGAAAATAAGTTTTCATTTTTTTTAACATTAAAAAATATTAGTTTTAAAATATTGTAAAAATTGAACTCATTGCTCCTATTTTCAATACCCCTCCATGTAAAAAAAACTTGCGACTTTAAAAATATACATATTTTATGATGAATTGGTGATCATTATGCCACTGTGTCCAAAATGGGGAAGTATATAAACTGGGATTAACATTCAACCTTACAAGCACCTGAGATCCCAACAGTCAAAATTACCTCTAATTTGAGTTTGTTTCCTTCAGCTAGGCTTGGGTGGTTGCATTTCTGAATGCGCTCCACTATCAAACACTGATTTTCTGTCTCCTTTCCCATTAGCAAGGCTTTCAGTTGGGCTAAGGATTCAGGGACTGAAAAACAAAAGTATTGCAAATCAAAGGTCACATCTACACATACGTCGCCAATAAAATTACAATGTAGAACCCTATAGCTCAGTGATTAGTGCACTCAATTTGCAAGCAAGAGAGCTGTGTTTAGTTTCCCGGCCGGGCAAAACCTTGGCCTATTATTACTTATAATGTGTAATATTCACTTAGGGTTCTGTTGTCTGTTTCTATTTTCCTGAAAGCTTTCTTATATAATAATAATCCTTGCACTTGATATAGTGCTTTTCACATCTTATCGACGTCTCAAAGCGCTTCACAGAATATACTGTAAATTGAATTGACTGTATATTTGTGGGAGGAACGCGGCAGCCAATTGCGCACGGCAGTGTCCCACAAATAGTCATGGATTGAAATCACCAATTTTATTATTGTCATTTTTTTGGAGGGATTATTATTAGGTGTGTGGAGTAAGGAAACTTGCCCAAGGTTTCGCCCTGATCTGCCTGGATTCGAACACAGGTCTCACGCTTTAAGGCGAGTGCTCTAAACACTGAGCTACAGGAGCTCCACACAACTTCTTCGTTCTCCCCCACCGCTCGCCCCCCACTAGTGTCCTAGACCAGATGCTGGCAGTATGTTAGCTGCACTTTCACCTAATGACACAACGAGAAGAGGTTTCTGATAATTGTAACTTGGTTTGTCTATCAGAGCCTAGGGCTGGAGTATCAAGCGTGGATCATGCTGGCCTCCCCTCAGGAATCAACCACTTACCAGGAAAAGTGAAAGGGAGCTCAGATTTTGCCACTGCCATCATCCCTTGCTTTTCTTCTTCACTCTGTACTTTTTCTTTAGTTGATGTAGATTTAGCAGGTCTCCTTCTACTGTCTGAATCACCATCATCATCATCATTCTCTTCCTCCTTTTCATCATCGGACGCCAGATCTGAATGACTGTCCTCTTCCTCCTCTTCGTCATCGCTATCTTCATCTTCCTCTTCATTTTCATTATCCATCTCATCATTACTTCCATCTTCCTCCTTCTCATCCTCCTCTTCCTCATCCTGTTAGCAAAGCAAAAGTCAAAACTTCTGTCACCAGCTCAAATCTAAAATTGTCCACACATCGTCACATTGTGACGATCACAAATCCAGTTAATTACATGATCAAGACATCAGGCGCGACCACAAATCGCTAGAGAGAAAAAAACATTGTGAACATGAAGTAGGAAGTGTGTTGCAACATAGAGGGCCTCCTCTCGTTGCTGTCTCTTGAGGGATTATTTTTAGGTGTGTGGAGTAAGGAAACCTGACCAAGGTTTCGCCCTGCTGGGATAATCTGACTCTGGGACCTTGTTCTTCTTAGTGGTTGATAAAACAAATATCTAGATTGTACAGTAATTGTATATTCTTATATAAAAGCCTGAAAAAATATGTAAACCTGCATCAGGCAGGAAAGTTAACACTGCTCATCAAACTACAGTATGTAGTACTGTATAACATTACTACTTTCAATCTGCTGATCTGCTTGATGGGTCATCAATGGATTTTCATACATCAATGGTAAGATGATGGTAAGTAATGCAGATTATGAAAAGTCGCACTGTGGCGCTCAGATAATGTTGGGAGGCCGGCCGCATACTCAAGCCACCAAAATCTCTGTCTCCCGGTGCAATTGTTAAGTAATTATTAAATATAACCACTAGGTGGCGATATGTATTTATCAACAATGTTTATAGACCCAGATAAATAATAAAATGATAATAATTCTTGCATTTGAGATATAAACCCTATTACAGACAGTCCTTGCTTAACGTTGATTCAGTCAACATTGTTTTGTTATTACGTTACTGATACATAGAGGAACATATATCCATTTAACAGCGCGACCTTCACTATTAAGTCGTTCACCAACGGGTGAAAACAAACTACTTTGGGTAGTGTAGTATATATATATATATATATACACTGAACATCTAGTATTCTTACTCGGGTTCGCTTAACGTTGTTTCGCTTAAAGTTGCACTTTGAGAACTCAACTACGACGTTAAGCGAGAACTAATTATATATTAGAAAGTCTCAATCTCCACATTACTGGAGGAGGTAGTCCAGATTTAACGGCAATAATAATCCTTCCACTTAATGTAGCACTTTTCACGAATTCTAGGCGTCTCAAAGTGCTTCACAGAAAACACTGTAAAGTGACTTGACCTTGTAAGTTTGATGAAGCTTGTCGTCTTTGTCCAGAATGAAACCATCGTGCAAATCATCCGCAGACATGTGCTTCGGTCTATTCTTGCCCCGATTTTCAAACTCTCCCCGCATTCTTCGCAATCTCTCTGCCTGAAATTCAAAGTCAAAAAATATCAAAATGCTCAATGTTGGACAACTCACAGTACCGTGTTTCAGATTTCCCACTGCTGTATTTATATATAATATATATTTTAAAAATATACACACTTATTGAACTTACTTCAGCAATCCTTCAAAACAACCATACAACAGTGGCCAAGTTCGAAAGGTCAACAATGAAATAGAACGGACAGTCTATTGCTGCTGCTGATCGACTCGGTTGAGTTACAATTGTGAAAATTTAAATGATTCTTACTCACAACCAAGAGAGGAATTCAGTGAGAGATTCTGTACCTCAAGTTTCTCCAGACGCTCACTCTCCTCTTTCGCCAGCTCTTCTCTAGACTTCAGTCGATCTGAAGCCTGTGCCTTCATCTCAAAGCCCAGTTCTCGGACCAGAATATCATAATCATCAACCTAAAGGACACCATTTTTTTTAATTTAAGAAAATAGGTTTATGAAATGTAAAAATTTACTGTTGATGGATTTGTTTTCAATTTCAATTCATTCTTTAACACAACATCTAAAAGCACCTACTCGTACACATCCTGTCAGCCTGTCTCAATTGGTTGCACTCTCTCCTCGAGTCAGAAAGTTGTGGGCTCAACGTGAAAAGCTTTGTAGAACTGCAAATTGCATTGCAAATAGAAATGCTACGGTGCTTTATAACCAATTAAACTAGTATGGTAATACATCCACACACCTAATGAATAATCTACATCCTGTAAAAATTAAAGTCAATGAACCAGTCATTTTCAGTGGGCAAAAACCCAAGGATGGATCTTTTGAAACAACACAACTAAGTGCCTGGCATAGGATTGCAGACAGTTGTCACGTTGAATACATATTATTTGTATACTTCAAATTATTTGCAATGAACTCCTCACAGAAATTTTGTTTGCATCTGGTTCAGTTCAGTTCTCAGCAGAAAATGGCCAACATATGCAATCCCAAAAATGGGATCAATTTTTCTTTTTAAAAGTGTGAAAATGATTTTTCTAGTAGGGGGTCATCCCTAAACACCCAGATTAATCAGAATATTGTGACAGATCACTCTATCAAGCAGGAATTCCTGCAATTTCTCACCTTGGGCTGCTGTGGCTCTACTTTCTTAGGCCCAGCGTTGGGAGTTTTGCAAGCCAGGAGAGAGTGCACTTCTTTCCACTCTTGGTCCAGTTTCTGAGTGAGCACCAGTGCCTCCTCCCTCAGCGTCTGCCGTTCGTGCTGTTGACCACATCAAAACATTAAAATTAGAAAAAAAAGCTTTATGATAGAATGCGCTGCGCGTCTTAAGACCGGGTACAAAAGCAAGATCATTGTGAATTCAAATGCAGTGAATGATTCCTTTATGTTCTAATTAATATATCTGGATAATACAACACAATTACACTTGTATAGCATCTGTCTCGTTGGGGGACGTCCCAAGGTATTGGACAGGCACTACTTCAGACCCGAGCTGAGGAGGGGGGGTGGGGGGGGAGAGGAAGGGGATTAGAAGTTGCCGATGCATCCATTGAAGACGCGTCTAGTGATTGTTATGTTCTTATTTTGCCAAGTGTGCTGTTGATTGACTTCCTTTGCGGTCCTGACTACCAGTCTTTCTGTCTCTCTGATACAAATTCCTCCCAAATCACAGACTTTGGCCACAATATACCTTCTCTTTCTTGGATTTTGTAATAAGATCCTCAATTAACTCCTTCCGGGATTTTGGCTTGTGTTCCTCCTCCTCTTGCTCAGACGCAGTCTTTTTCCGCAGCAACCCTCCACCCCCAAAATGTGCAGCCGCGGTAAATTCAGCTGCAGGAGGGAAAGAGAGACACTAAGCTCCACTAATAGATTAATACAGTAATCTACTGTACTTACTAAAAGCAGATACAAAATGATTTGGCAGGGGAGTGACAGAAACCTTACTGGAATTCTAAGAAACATCTTGTTTAATTAAATTTTTGCATCTTTGACTAAAGTAAAAAATAACAATTCTTATTCATTTAATTAAAGAATTCGAAGTGGGGTTTATACTACAACATGACAACAAACTATTTTCACAAGATGGCTGACACTGCTGCGGTATAAAGGCAGTAGTGGGGGAAATCGATGGATTCTGTTCCCCAATACTCACTTCAAAGCTCCCAAGTATAGCATGGAATCCCTAAGAACCATTCAATGAACGCGTTTTAAATATGGTTCAAAAACTAGTTAAAAGCTACCGCCTCTACCGAGCTCATACTCAGCTGGTGTCAAAAAAACCATTGTATCAGTTTCAATAATCTACACTGTGCAGATATGGTACTTAAATATCAGGTGGCTCTCTTCATATCACTCCACCGCTGGAGCCAGAGATAAGATTTTTTGCTGGTGAATTAAAAAATATATATATATATACATTTCTGGATGGGAGAGGGGAAAGAGAATGCAACGTGCAAATGAAAATTCTGCAGACATCTCACAACACCAGAGCAAGTGTAAAGACAACCGGGAAAATTGTACAGGCAAAATATGACCTCTATATGAACCAGTCACTCACCCGACAGTTTGCCCTCTGTATCGCTGTCACTGTCTGGTTTATCGTTCAGTTTCTCAATCTCTGCCAGGGACTGTCCATAGTGAGTGAGCTCTTCATCTTCATTCAAATTGTACACGTTCTTCTTTGTATGAAGGCGCTGAAATGGGCCACAGAGCAATTAGGCAAACATAGAACAATAATAATAATAATCCTTCCATTCGATATACTGTAGTGTCTTATCACTTCTCAAAGCGCTTCAGAGAATACACAGTAAAGTGAATTGACTGTATACAGTATTTTGTGGGTGAAACGCGGCAGCCAATTGTGCACAGCAGTGTCCCACAAACAGTCATTACCTGTCTCTCCAAAGAGAATCTCTTCATCATCTTTTCTTCTGGAGTTAACTTTGTATCGTATTCACCAAATCGTTTGTCAATGTAGGTATTGGCTTTGTCCTTCTCCCTGTACTCCTTCAGCAAGGTCTCAGTTCGCTAGAAGACAAATGAATAAAGTGCATACTGTACATTTTTTTCCTACAATATATGGAGCATCGCTGAAACTACTGCTCTTGAAAAGCAAAGCCAGATGTTGCAACATTATGGCCACTTGTCTGCATCAGACCGATGACTATCTCAAAAATTAATTGTCACGGTTAAACTCAAGAATGTAAGGGGTTCACAAAGTCCCGTTAGCCCATTAAAAAACACACAGTAACACTGATGAACTGAAACAAGTGGAAGAATGGTGATAATTGGGTTGAGAAGTGCATCATTGTATTCCATACAAGTGTATTAAGATGTCCAGAGGATCAGTTTGGGTGGGAGCCATCATTTTCATGGTAGTTAATGATCCAGCAACATCTTCCGGAAAAAGCATGGAGTGATGAGGCGAAATCCATCATGACAACTTGTTTCAGCTCCTCCATATTCTCATGTCGCTGTTGTGTAACGGGGGTAACAAGGACCGTGTGGACACCCTGTACTGTGACTGGAATCTATGATGTGCAAAGGTCTTATTTTTAATTAAAAAAAACACTTGCCTATTAAGTGCAAACAGTATATCAGCATCTTTCTATGGTGTATTTGTTTATCAGGGGAATTTTTTTTAAAAAATAATAATATTTGTATTTGATACAGCGCTTTTCACGACTTCTAGACGTCTCAAAGCGCTTCACAGTAAATACTGTAAAGTGAATTGACTGTACATTTGTGGGCAAAATGCAGCAGCCAATTGCGCACAGCATCAGCCCACAAACAGTCGTAGATTGAAGTGAACAATTTGTGATTTGAGGGATTATTATCAGGTGTGTAGAGTAAGGAAACTTGCCCAAGGTTTCACCCTGTCTGGAATTAAACCCAGGTCTCTTGCTTACAAGGCAAGTGCTCTAATCACTGAGCTACAGGACACCACAACGGCCAAATGAATAAGGAAACATTACATTGTAGATACTGCAATGTTCAAAATTCTTTTAGAAAATCTTCCTGTCCATCCATTAGCTGAAGGCTCATGCTGGGTTGCAGTACCCAGCAGCAAATTGGCAATGTCTGTCTGGTACATAATCCAACTGGTCATTCTTCATACATGAGGTTGGACAGAGCTTGGGCAACAACAACAACAACAAACAACAACATTTTATTTGTATACCGCCTTTCATATCAGGAGGATGTCCCAAGGCGCTGGACAATTACTGCTTCAGTAACTGAGGTCAGGGGTGGGGGGCGGAAGGAGGGGATAAGGAGTTGCCGATGGGTCCATTGAAAAGGAGTCTTGAGGCGAGACTTGAAGGAGGCCAGGGAGGGGGCGAGGCGGAGGGACTTAGGCAGCCTCTCTAGATACCATACTGACCACTTCCTTCCTGAAATGTTACCTAATCGCAGCAAGAACCAAGCAGTGATTAAAAAAGGTGAGAATAAATACTGAAATGTAGAAATCTTTTACCTTTTTGATAGATTTGGATCGGGACACTCCAGGCAAACCACGGTCATGTTTTGTTTTTCGTCCAAGAATCTGAAATTTCTGTTTGTTTATCTTCAACTCAAACGGGTTGGTTTTAATGTCTCGTGTGGCTTTTGTTTTCCGTACCATATCGGAGGTTTTCTTTTTCCCCATTGTTCTGAATACTTCCCAAAAATATATTTCACATGAAAATGCTATACGTTGAAAGGAGGAAAAATATTTTTATTTTCAGAATCCGGCACCTGCAACTGAGCACACATTCTCAATGCGCTTCACAGAATATACTGTAAAGTGAACTGACTGTATATTTGTGGGTGAAACACAGCAGCCAATTGCACACAGTTGAGGGATTATTATCAGGTGTGGAATAAGGAAAGTTGCCCAAGATTTCGTCCTAACCTGCCGGGAATTGAACCCAGGTCTCTTGCTTGCAAGGTGAGTATTCTAACCACAGACTCCATGTGTTGGAGGAACGGCTGGCTGGAACTCTCAACAACTGGCATTTACATAATAATAATAATCCTTGCATTTGATATAGCACTTTTCACATCTTCTAGATGTCTCAAAGCGCTTCCCAAAATACACTGTAAAGTAAATTGACTGTATATTTGTGGACGAAACATGGCAGCCAATGGTGCACAACAGTGTCCCACAAACAGTTGTGGATTGAAATGACCAATTTTATTATTATTATTAGGAGTGTGGAGTAAGGAAACTTGCCCAGGGTTTCGCCGTGCCTGGAAATGACCCCAGGTCTCGCTTGTAAGGATACAGGACTCTAGGGTTAGAGTAGAGGTAAACTTCCTCTACACTGTGCGTCAGTCCACACTCCCAGGTCAGTGTTACAGACACAGTAAAGCTTCCTCTACACTGTACATCTGTCCGTCCAGACTCCCAAGTCATGGTTAGTGACACAGTAAAGCTCCCTCTACAACACTGTGCCTCCGTCCGTCCACACTCCGCACTGGCACAGAGCGAGGCAGTGATGAAGCCTAGCCCCGAGCCAGCCAGTCTGCCATGGGAAGTAGGTGACCATCAAACAGGAAGGTCTTCAGGACTGACCTGAAGATAGGGTAGGAAGCAGTGGGGAGGGCGAGGTAGATGAAGTGAAGCGGAGGGAGGCGGAGGGGAGTGAGGGGGACGGAGGCAGAAGGGAGGCAGAGGAGGGGAGGGGAAGGGGAGGGAGAGAGGGAGGCAAGGGAGAAGGAGGTAGAGAGAGGGGAGGGGCAGAGGAGAGGAGGGAGGGAGAGGGGCAGAGGAGGGGAGGGAGGGAGGGAGGGAGAGGGGCAGAGGAGGGGAGGGAGAGGAGGAGAGAGGAGAGGGAGGGAGGGAGAGGGGCAGAGAGGAGGGGAGGGAGGGAGGGAGGGAGAGGGGCAGAGAGGAGGGGAGGGAGGGAGGGAGGGAGAGGGGCAGAGGAGAGGAGGGGAGAGGAGAGGGAGGGAGAGGGGAGGGAGGGAGAGGGGAGGGAGGGAGGGAGAGGAGGGGAGGGAGGGAGAGGGGAGGAAGAGGAGGGGAGAGAGGAGGGGAGAGGGAGGGAGGGAGGGAGGGGAGGGAGGAGAGGAGGGAGGGAGAGAGGGGAGGAAGAGGAGGCAATCATTCCCTCCCTTCTTTCCCGGCCCCGCTAATAAACCATCTTATCCCCACCTGAGCCGCCCTGGCCTCTCTCCGTCTCTGTGTCGCTGTCTCCACGCTGCTGGCCGGGAGCACAGGTCAAAGGGCGCAGGTCGGCCAGTTCCGGGGCCGGGTTATACGGTCGAGGTAGAGAGAGACACTCCCATGCCAACCGCCGCCATCTTTGTTCAAGGCAAAAGTGAGACACCCCCTGCCAGTCGCCGCCATCTTTGTTCAAGGCAAAAGTGAGACACCCCCATGCCAGCCGCCGCCATCTTTGTTCAAGGCAAACGTGAGACACCCCCATGCCAGCCGCCGCCATCTTTGTTCAAGGCAAAAGTGAGACACCCCCTGCCAGTCGCCGCCATCTTTGTTCAAGGCAAAAGTGAGACACCACCCTGCCAGCCGCCGCCATCTTTGTTCAAGGCAAAAGTGAGGCACCCCCTGCCAGTCGCCGCGGTAGGATTATGCTAATCACTATGCCCATGTATGTAACGGTTATAGCGCCCTCTCGTGGCCCCTGTTTGAGCACATGGAATTACACGTTAGTGGCCATCTTAAATAAAGCATTAACACATGAAAGTCCATCTCCACCGCCTCTCTCCTTAATATCAGCGGTCGGAACGTGTAAACCTACAACACGGTTTCACATCTGACGACCCAGATTAAATTGCCGGGCAAGTTTGAGGGAGGAAATGGGCCAGACCAGCGTGAACTGTGGCTTAAATGGATCAATCGCTTTGAGCGTTGTCGCATCGCCTCCGGCCTCGACGCAGAAACAGACCGAAGGCAGGTGAGCGCACTCCTGGACTCCATGGGGGAGTGCGCCGCTCCACTCCCCCATGGGGGAGTGCGCCGACGGTATTATAGTCACTCTCAGAATAGACGAGAAAACAGCAACGTACGACGAAGTCAAAAAAGCCCTGAACGAACATTATCAAGGCAGACGTAACGTGGTCACGGAGAGGGCTCGTTTTAACAGACGACAAGAAGCGCCAGGCGAACCAATTGATGTCTTCGTGCAAGATCTGTATAGACTGGCCGATAACTGTCAATACGGTGAGTTCAAAGACAGCATCGTCAGGGACAGAATTGTTGTTGGGGTGCTGGACCACACACTGTCAGAGTCTCTGCAGCCAAAGCCGACCTCACGCTAAACAAAGCGGTCCAGCTCTGCCGTCAGTCACAGGCAAGAAAAGGTAGACCATCACATCACTAAACACACAGCCCCAGCAGCGAACCCGAGACCCCAGAGCCGGTAATTGCCGATGGTGTGGCAGACAACGCCGTTCACGTCAATGTTCTCCTGCAAAAGATGCCATATGTAACAATGGCCAAAAGAAAAGCTCATTTCCGGGCAGTTTGCCCCAGCGCTGCATCCAAACGCAACACCACAAAAGTGCATGAAGTTCAAGACTCACTAGAGGATGACCTTCCGTTCCTCGGTGAGGTGGTTAGCAATAATGACCTTTGGAGAGCTTGCATCTCGGTTGATGGGACACCGCACCTGCTTCAAGCAAGACATCGGGGCAACCGATTCTGTAATCGGTGACACAGAACCCTGGCTAGCAAGAGTACAACTCAAAGAGACCCCTATCTCACCCTCCTTGCGTACAGAGCATCCCCTCTCCAGAATGGGCTGCCACCAAGCGAGGTGCTGATGGGCAGGAAACTTAGAACAACACTGCCTATTCTTCCATCAAACCTTCAACACGACCAGAAGATCTGACAGAAGGAAGAGGTATATCGCACAAACCAGCAACAAAACTTCAACCTTCGTCACCGCACTAGAGATTTGCCAGAGCTTCATCCCGGCGACTCTGCGTGGATCCGAGACCAGGATCACCACGGAACTGCCCTCAACCAAACTTCCAACCCAGGATCCAACATTATACAAACCAGTCCCGACACAGTTTGACGAAACCGATCAGCCCTGATTAACACACCACACCACCCCCTCAAACACCACTACTGGAACCTCCACTAACTACACCTTCTAATATAACTGAACAGACCCCAATTCGACTCACTGTTTACTTCTCAAGTCTCCATCATTGTCACAAACAGAGTGTTCAACCACCAGCTGTGGTTGACAACACGTTCTGGACGTATAGTGAGGCCTCCTGATCGCCTTCATTTATAAGTGATCTTAAATTACACCTGTCTGTACATCAGCGCCTTGGGACGTCCTCCCGACGTGAAAGGCGCTCTATAAATGTAATTTGTTGTTGTTGTTATCTACCCTTCTGTAGATGCAGGATTATGCTAATCAATATGCACATGTATGTAACGGTTGTAGCGCCCTCTCGTGGCCACTGTTTGAGCACATGGAATTACATGTTAGTGGCCATCTTAAATAAAGCATTAACACATGAAAGTCCATCTCCACGGTCTCTTTCAATATCCTCCAATATAACAGCCGCCATCTTTGGTCAGGGTAGAGGGAGACTCCACCCCCCCCCCCCCCCACCACCATACCAGCCGCCGCCATCTTTAGTCAGGGCAAAGTGAAGCCGCTCGAGGGTCCTCGCTTCACCACCGTCTTGTTCCCAGCCTCTGCAACTCGGCCACCATCAGTTAGTGATTGATACACAGGTTAGCCACTGAGGGGGGACCGCGGTAACTCATACAGTCAGCCAGTGAATTACTCTGGCCGCACCCCCACACACACCAACACTGACAGTCACACACACCCCCACACACACCAACACTGACAGTCACACACACACACACACACACCAACACTGACAGTCACACACACACACACACACCAACACTGACAGACACACACACACACACACCAACACTGACAGTCACACACACACACACACACACCAACACTGACAGACACACACACACACACACCAACACTGACAGACACACACACACACACCAACACTGACAGTCACACACACACACACCAACACTGACAGACACACACACACACACACCAACACTGACAGACACACACACACACACCAACACTGACAGTCACACACACACACACACACACACACACCAACACTGACACACACACACACACACACCAACACTGACAGTCACACACACACACCAACACTGACAGTCACACACACACACACACCAACACTGACAGACACACACACACACACACACCAACACTGACAGACACACACACACACACACACCAACACTGACAGTCACACACACCCCCACACACACCAACACTGACAGTCACACACACACACACACACACCAACACTGACAGTCACACACACACACACACACCAACACTGACAGTCACACACACACACACACCAACACTGACAGACACACACACACACACCAACACTGACAGACACACACACACACACACACCAACACTGACAGTCACACACACACACACACCAACACTGACAGTCACACACACACACACACACCAACACTGACAGACACACACACACACACACCAACACTGACAGACACACACACACACACACACCAACACTGACAACACACACACACACACACACACACCAACACTGACAACACACACACACACACACACCAACACTGACAACACACACACACACACACACCAACACTGACAGACACACACACACACACACACACACACCAACACTGACAGTCACACACCAACACTGACAGTCACACACACACCAACACTGACAGACACACACACACACACACACCAACACTGACAGACACACACCAACACTGACAGTCACCCCCCCCCCCCCCCCCACACACACACACCAACACTGACAGTCACCCCCCCCCCCCCACACACACACACACACCAACACTGACAGTCACCCCCCCCCCCCCCACACACACACACACCAACACTGACAGTCACCCCCACCCCCCCCCCACACACACACACCAACACTGACAGTCACCCCCCCCCCCCACACACACACACACACCAACACTGACAGTCACCCCCCCCCCCCCCACACACACACACACACCAACACTGACAGTCACCCCCCCCCCCCCCACACACACACACACCAACACTGACAGTCACCCCCACCCCCCCCCACACACACACACACACACTGACAGTCACATACCCCCACATACACACACACTGACAGTCACATACACACCAACACTGACAGTCACACACACGCACACACACTGACAGTCACCCCCCACACACACACGCACCAACACACAGCAACAACACAATTACACTTGTATAGCACCTTTCATGTCAGGAGGACATCCCAAGGTGCTGGACAGTCAATGTTTCAGACCCGAGCTGGAGTTAGGATCAGGGAGGGTGGTGGGAAAGGGGGGGATAAGGAATGACCAATGGGACTGTCGAAGAGGGGAGTCATGAAGGAGGCCAGGGAGGGGGCGAGGCGGAGGGACTGTGGGATGGAGTTCCAGAGGTTGGGGGCAGAGTGGCTGAAGATTCGCCCACCAACGCTGGTGCGGGTGGTCGGGGGACGTAGAGTAGGTCAGAGCCTGATGAGCGGAGGATAGTGGGCAGGTTGGTAGGGGGATAGGAGGTCACGGATGTAGGGTGAGGTGAGTTTGTGGAGGACTTTAAATGTGAGGACCAGGATCTTGAAATGGATCCTCTGGATGATGGGGAGCCAATGGAGTCGGGTGAGGATGGGGTCACAGAGCCTGGAGTGGTAGAGGACACAGGCTACAGAGTTCTGGATTATCTGCAGCCTGTGGAGGGAGGAATTGGGAAGGCCGAGAAGCAAGCCTGACCGCTCCCTCCGCTAGGCGGGCCCTATAATGCAATTTTGTTTTTGTTCTATACCTTTATAATAATAATAATCCTTGCATTTGATATAGCACTTTTCATACCTTCAATACATCTCAAAGCGCTTCATAGAATATACTGCAAAGTGAATTGACTGTATATTTGTGGGCGAAACACGGCAGCCAATTGCACACAGTAGTGTCCCACGAACAGTCATGGATTGAATGACCAAATTATTGATTTTCTTGAGGGATTATTAGATCCCCTTTGAGATATTTATTGTAGAAACTGAAAAAAAACCTAGTTTATCTAGTTATTCCTTATTACTCATCCCTCCGACACTGATTATAGGTCTCATTGTTCTCCTCTTCAGGCCTGCGCAGCCTATAACTAACTACATAATATTTCAAGTGTAATCTGACCACAGTACTATACAGCTTGAGCATGGCCTCTGGGAATATATTCAATCAGCTTGACCACGGAGCGCAGCATCCTGTTTGCCTCACAGTACTGTATTTGGTTTGATGAGTGATGAGTGAACTTAATCCTCCGTCCAGAATCAAAGACTCACTTGCTACTGCTGTGAGCCTCTGGTAACCTCAACACTGCAATTCCTGGCTCCCTCCCTACTGTAGTTCTTATTTTCACCACCTATTCCCACATTCTTTCCTTCACCCAAGAGGGCAATCATCTGATGTCGTTCTTATTTTCTACAGCCACCGTCACTGCTGCCTTGCAATGGACGAGTGAGGAGTGCAGTTGCACAGGACAAATCCTTTATTCCCCTCGGTGCCCTCCGAGGGGAATAAAGGATTTGTCCTTTATGCAAGAACACAAGTTCTTGCATATAGTGGCCATCAAAGAGATCTAATAAAACTCACAAATTGAATGCAGCATCATTAAAAAAAAGTCATGAGACTTTCAGGCAGTATCACAAGATTACAAGCAGTGAATGAAGCTGAACAAAATTGTGTCATCCCGTGAAACAAAAAAACACACGAGTCGTCCTGACTTGTATAACCCCCTAAGAGCCAAATCAAGGACAGCGCTGGCAATGGTGAATGCATCATGGGACCAAAGAGGGGGAATGGAGAAACATGAGATTGATGGAACTGACTGCAGGAGAAAATATTGGGGAAAAAAATCTGTTACGAATGACAAAATTACATTTGTATAGCGCCTTTCACGTCGGAAGGATGTTCCAAGACTCTGGACAGTCAGGGGTTTGGACACCAGCAGGAGGTTGGGTGGCAGGGAGGGTAGGAGCACAGCCAAAGGCATGGAGTTCTGTAGCTCAGTGGTTAGAGCATTCTCCTCACAAAGAGACCTGGGTTTAATTCCTGGCAGGGCAAATCGTGGGCAAATTTTCTTACTCCACATGCCTGGTAATAATTTCTCTGCCACATTTCAGAGGAAGGGAGCGAAGCAAAGGGAATGTGGGTTCCAGAGGGTGGGGACAGAGAGGCTGAAGGCCCGATCATCAATGCTGGAGTGGGTCGAGCAGGTGGCATGGAGCAGGCTGCTGAGTGGAGGGAGCGGACAGGTTGTTAGGGTGTCAGCAGGTCAGAGAGGTAGGAGGGGGCAGGTCAGAGAGGTAAGAAGGGGCAAAGCCATGGACAGCCTTGAAAGCGAAGATGAGGATTTTGAATTTCATCCTCAGGGATAGAGAACCAGTGTAGCTGGGCAAGGGTGGGGTTGATGTGGTCACCGAGCCTGGTGTGGGAGAGTCTGACATTAGCTTGCCAAACAGAGCTATCAATAGCAAGCTATGTGGTTTTAGCTGGTCAGACTCCAGTAGCACCACAACGCACACTCTGGGGTCCCCAAGCCATGGTTCTTGCCAACCTGCATCTGCTGCCCCCAAAGAAACATTATTGCAGAATTCTCATTGGATCGTTATAAATAGTTTTCTGGTGTGTTTGTGCGTCCCCATGATTCACAAAGTGGGCGTTGTTTAAAAACACATTTTATGGAAGTTCCAATATGAAACCAAAGGATGTTTAGACAATGGCAATTTGGACCCTGATTTGTAAAAAGCACTTTATAGTCCAGTATTTGTTTTTTAAAAAGGAACCTGTGATTTGGATTGCAACTGGTAATTTTGCTGCCTGTAAAAA
Source organism: Hydrolagus colliei (assembly GCA_035084275.1). Taxonomy (NCBI): domain Eukaryota; kingdom Metazoa; phylum Chordata; class Chondrichthyes; order Chimaeriformes; family Chimaeridae; genus Hydrolagus; species Hydrolagus colliei. The sequence goes on along the minus strand of CM068742.1, from coordinate 114,847,371 downwards.
GCCACTGTGCTAAACTCATTCATTCCACTGCAGTGTAAAACAAGTCTGTGGGACACTGTTATGTGCAATTGGCTGCTGTGATTTACAGTAACACTGTAGATAATAACTGCATAGATTATTATTATTGTTATCCTGTGAAGTGCTTTGAGCCATCCCACTTTGAGCCTCAGGTTTCACCCTGACCTGCCTGGATTGGAATACAAGTTTCACGCTTGTAAGGCGAGTGCTCTAACCACTGAGCTACAGGACTCCACGTAGCAGTAATAATAATAATTATTATTTCAGGGTGGGCGGCTTCAGATAAAAAATTGTGCCACAACATCGGATCTAGAGATCCCACCGTATTGCTTTAAACAGTCAGTTACTCTATTATACATGTCTGCAGCAAATTGCCAACCCACCCAGCCTGCGCTAGGGATCAATGCATCAGCCACAGTCTTGATGCTTTCAGAGGCATCTTTCCTTCCGGATGAATTGAAGTTAGCCTGCCTGCCTTTATCTATCTATCTATCTATCTATCTATCTATCTATCTATCTATCTATCTATCTATCTATCTATCTATCTATCTATCTATCTATCTATCTATCTATCTATCTATCTATCTATCTATCTATCTATCTATCTATCTATCTATCTATCTATCTATCTATCTATCTATCTATCTATCTATCTATCTATCTATCTATCTATCTATCTATCTATCTATCTATCTATCTATCTATCTATCTATCTATCTATCTATCTATCTATCTATCTATCTATCTATCTATCTATCTATCTATCTATCTATCTATCTATCTATCTATCTATCTATCTATCTATCTATCTATCTATCTATCTATCTATCTATCTATCTATCTATCTATCTATCTATCTATCTATCTATCTATCTATCTATCTATCTATCTATCTATCTATCTATCTATCTATCTATCTATCTATCTATCTATCTATCTATCTATCTATCTATCTATCTATCTATCTATCTATCTATCTATCTATCTATCTATCTATCTATCTATCTATCTATCTATCTATCTATCTATCTATCTATCTATCTATCTATCTATCTATCTATCTATCTATCTATCTATCTATCTATCTATCTATCTATCTATCTATCTATCTATCTATCTATCTATCTATCTATCTATCTATCTATCTATCTATCTATCTATCTATCTATCTATCTATCTATCTATCTATCTATCTATCTATCTATCTATCTATCTATCTATCTATCTATCTATCTATCTATCTATCTATCTATCTATCTATCTATCTATCTATCTATCTATCTATCTATCTCTCTCTGTCTGTCTGTCTGTCTGTCTGTCGAGTGAGTGAGTGAGTGAGTTAGTTAGTTAGTTTAGCTAGTTAGTTAGTTAGTTAGTATTTCTTCCAAATCCCATTAAAACACCCAGTTACAATACTTCAGTCACAGTTGGGTGTTTCCAAACGCATGCGCTGCTGTTTTGATGAAATGTGACACTCTGCTTCCTGATTTTCTGGTTTCAAAGGATAAAAGGGAGACAGACAGACAGCCAACAAACCAACCAACCAACCAACCAGCCAGAGCGGGGGAGGGAGTGAGGAGAGATCCAGCCGGGAATCAGGAACAAAATAGCAGCAGGAACCCAGCCATTTGTTCATACAGTAAGTACCAGCCTCACTCTCTCTCCCCCTGTACCCCCCTCTCTCTCTCTCCCTCACTCACTCACCCTGTATCTCCCTCTCTCTCCCTCTCTCTCCCTCTCTCCCAATGCCATTCATTGGCCCTCCTCCACCCATTGAATGTTGTTGCTGGTTGACAAGCAAACCGGTTGGTTTCCAAACGCTGGTGTTCTGCCGACAGTATTCATCAGGAATATAAGCAAGGGTCGATCTGCTGAAAGGAAAGAGAAGTACACTATTGCCATTGATACTGTAATGATGCAGTTTAACTGGATAAACTGCGGTGGGAAAGGCAGAGAAGAAAGCAGCATTACCCCCCCCCCCCCACTCCCACACAAAGGGTATCTCTATCATATTGCACAGACCACACACTTGCACAGACTCTCTGCCCTCCCCCAGCTTGTTTGCAACCCACTTGAGGGGCGGCTGAGATGAAAACAGCAGCAACACAGACAGGACAGAAAGCAACTCTCCTGTGACTCAGCGTTGCTGGGGTTTGTGGCCCTGTCGACTTCTTGTCTTGGTGTAGACTGTAGAGCCTTGTCTCAAAGTCTTGACTTAAAGTGGGCTTTGGTTTTCTGAGGGTGACTCACGCCCATTACCAGGTAGTGTATTCCTCGAGTGTGGCCATCATGGAATGCAATAGTAATAATAATCATCCTCGCATTTCTTATAACGCCTCATCATTTCGTTGAAACATCGCGGAGCGCTTCGCGGAATAGACTGTCAAGTGAATTGACTGTATATTTTGTGGGCGAAACGCACGTGAGCCAAGAGATTCGCTTCTTGACTCCAGACCTCCTTTATGATGCCTCTGCTCTCGGTACTCCCTCGCCTCGTGACTCGCTCACTCCCCTCGTTCAAAGCACATCTTCGACTTTTCCGATTTAAGTGCATTTTTGCACATCATTCCACTCCAACCGCCCACCACCACCCCTCAGGTGTCCCTCCAGCTTAGTCAAGCTTTTTGAGAGATCCTCACTTGAAAGGCAACAACAAAATGACATCCTATATAAATGCGAATTGCATTGTACTGTCTACCAGCCTGATGTTTCGACACAGAAGGATCCACTGGGGAGTCAGGAGGACATGCATGTACCTCTCTTCTCATGCATGGCTTCAGTCCTGTTTCGGTACATCAGGGATAGCTCACTGATTCGTTTGAGATGGGAACAAATTTTAGAACTAGTGATAAGTCCTGCAGCTCAGTGGTTAGAGCACTCGCTTTACAAGCTTGAGACCTGTGTTCGAATCCAGGCAGGTCAGGGCGAAACCTTGGGCAAGTTTCCTTACTCCACACGCCTGATAATAATCCGTCCCCAAAAAACACAATAATATAATTGGCCATTTCCTCCACGCCTATTTGTGGGACACTGCTGTGCATTATAGGCTGCCGCGTTTCTCCCACAAATATAGTCAATTCACGACAGTATATTTTGTGAAGCGCTTTGAGACGTCTAGAAGACGTGAAAAGCTCTATATCAAATGCAAGGATTATTATTATTATTATAAGTATTCCGGTCCAGGGTTTGATCCAGGTCTGTGCTGACTAGGGTCCGTCGATATGGAAATTTTCCAATTTAGATATATCGATGGGCTCATATCGAGATATACCGAAATTCGTTATTTTCGGGGTTTTCATACTGCGCATGCACGCACGTCGCGAGGTGCGCGCGCATTCGTGGCCTATCTCCTCAGGAGGTAAATATCTCTCTCTGCGTCTCTCACTCTCTCTATCTCTGTGTTTTTCTGTCTTTGTCTCCGTGTCTCCCTCCTCTCTCACCCCCCCACCCCCCCCCAATCTCTATCTACCTATCTGTACATTATCACATCCCCCCGTCTCCCCGCCCCATCTCTCACCCCCGGCTCTCTCCCCCCCTCCCCCCCCCTCCCCGCCATCTCTCTCCCTCCCCCTCCCCGCCATCTCTCTCCCTCCCCCGTCTCTCTCTTCCCCCCCGCCGTCTCTCTCTCCCCCCCCCCCCCGTCTCTCTCTTCCCCCCCCCCCGTGTCTCTCTTCTCCCCCCCCGTCTCTCTCCCCCCCCCGCCGTCTCTCTCCCCCCCCCCCCCCGCCATCTCTCTCTCCCCCCCCGCCATCTCTTTCTTCCCCCCCCCGCCATCTCTTTCTCCCCCCCCCCGCTGTCTCTCTCTCCCCCCCACCCGCCGTCTCTCTCTCCCCCCCCGCCGTCTCTCTCCCCCCCCACCCCCCGCCATCTCTCTCTCCCCCCCCCCTTCCGACTCTCTCTCCCCCCCGCCATCTCTTTCTTCCCCCCCCCGCCATCTCTTCTCCCCCCCCCGCTGTCTCTTTCTCCTCCCCCCGCTGTCTCTCTCTCCCCCCCACTTGCCGTCTCTCTCTCTCTCCCCCGCCGTCTCTCTCCCCCCTGCCGTCTCTCCCCCTCCTCCCCCCCCCACCCCTTGCATATCTGTATATTGTATTCAAGGACTATGAATACAATTTGGCGGCTTTGCACCTCGGTCTGCATTGTGTATAGAGATGAGCATTCTGGGTCTTGTAGTTCAGTGCGCACGAATTCA
>CM068742.1:114789630-114842964 GCA_035084275.1 Hydrolagus colliei | reverse complement strand
TGGGGATGAGTTTCCACATGTGTCAGACACTCAGCTGACCAAAAAATAGTAATCATCTGAAGCACTTTTGAGACATGATAAGCCACTATATGAAATGCAATTCTAATTATTTAACTATATAGGTGTGGTTTCTGTGTTACACAGAAATCACTGCAATCAAATCTGAGATTAATGTAACTTGCAAATCTTTGCACAGAAGAATGAGTGATGACTGCTGTCAAAATCTTACTGGATGTTGATAAAGGAAGTAAACATGAGTCAGCAGATTACGTGTTTGTCTTCTCTCTCCTCAGCCTCAAAGAATGTGAAGCTGCAAAAAAAAAGTCTTGAATCTTATTTCCTTGTAAATTCTGTGCATAAACATGGAGAGAAACGAGGAGCAGAGCCACACTGAAGGGAGCAGTCAACTCGAGAGCAAGTCAAAGACCAGCCAGGATTCCTCGCATGTCATTACTATTGTCTTCTTGACACTTCTCATTGACCTGCTTGGATTTACTCTTATTCTGCCACTCTTTCCTTCCATGCTGGATTACTATGGCAAGACCAACCATGTAAGTAGACACAGGAATTGTATTGTACATCTTAATGTTCAAATGTATGATTCTTCCTCCTTTTGTTATTTCTCTTGCTTAATTTCCTTCCCTCCTCTACTTGAGGTAGTGGTGTTGCTAAGGTTCATTTCCCTTGGTTCCAGGAGCTCTCTGGTTCCTAGTGGCTACGGCCTTGTTTTCAGCCACTACGCCCCAAAACTATGGTGCCTCAAGCCTTGTCTCTCTTTCCCTGCCTTCAAATCATAGCTGAAGACCTTCCTCTTTGAATGTGCCTACAACAACAACAACAACAAAATTGCACTTGTATAGTACTTTTCATGTCGGGAGGACGTCCCAAAGCGCTGAACAGTCGGTTCGGGACATGAGGGTAGGGGGAAGGGGAAGAAGAGTGGGAGAGGGGGAACAGTTAGTGGAGCCGAAGGCGTGGTTGAAGAGGAAGGTCTTGAGACCGGCCTTGAAGGAGGAAAGGGAGGAAGCAAGGCGGAGGGGCTACGGTCACCTTCTCCCTCTCCCAGACTCGCATTTGAAAGTAGAGCAATGGGAGGACAGGAGAACAAAGATGCTCATTACAGTTGTGCAACCATTGTAGAATTACAACAATTGAAAATTTGCCACGCTGTTAAGCAAACTATTCACCTGATATATGTAATGAAATATAACACATGTCCCGCAATAACGCAATCGTTCAGGCAACATTAAGTAAACTGCATTGACTCATGTCCACATCTGGTAGAGATCTGCATTTGCAAGGCAATCAAACTTGTTTCCATTCAGCGCAAACTCAGTCTGTTTTGACCTTTACAGTGACCTCTTCCATTTGTCTGTGTTGTGAAATATCTGACAGGAAACACACGTAATGAGCAGGGGTTGGAAATGGGCTTCTGTAGTGACAGAAGCGATCTTGCAAGACTGTATAAATTAATGAGCCATGCAGCTTGCTCCACATTGTACATAATGTCCACAAAGTCCTCTTACCCCGTTACAAAATAATGATAAGATAGATTGTTGGAATGGAATGCGCATTCTCTCCCGAAAGGCAGGCATTCTTGGGACGTCCTCTCGGCGTGAAAGGCGCTATATAAATGTAAGTTTTGGTTGAGTTTTGATTGATTGATTCTGTTTAGCTAATCCCGGAGAGTATTGGGCGCAGGTCGGCAAGAGCCAAGGCGTGGGATCCCAGAATGTCCATTTGGATACTACTGGCGTCCAACCAGCTAAAACTGGATAGTTTGCCATTGATGTCATTGTTTGGCTAGCTCTCCCACTAAATAAACAAAATAAGCAGAACATGCAAATATATTGGATGTGTGGAAAACATCCTCTGAAAAAGGTTTGATTGCATGTGTCTGAAAGCTTTTGAAATGGACTGTTGGGGCCAAGTGGCCTTTTCATTTGGCCAAGTGCCTAAATGGCAGAAGATGAGTAGCAGAGGATTGCATTTGGATCTCGGTGTGACATTCATACAACAACAAAATTACATTTATATAGTGCCTATCACTTTGGGAGGATGTCCCGCAGCATCGTGATAGTGCAGTCCTCAGCACCAGTCATAGGCTCTCAATAAATCAATCAATCAATCAATCAAAACTTACATTTGTACAGTGTCTTTCACGTCGAGAGGACGTCCCAAGGTGCTGCACAGTTAGGTAGGAACAAGAGCAGAGGGGGACGGGTCGGGGCAGGATGAAGAAGAGTAGGAAAATTGACTGTATATTTGTGGGCGAAACGCGGCAGCCAAATTGCGCACAGCAGCGTCCCGTAAACAGTCATGGAAAGTGGGATTAAGGAAAAAGGGGGGGAAAGATGAGGAGGGATGGGGCGGGGGGGAAAGATGGGGAGGGGTGGGGCGGGGGGGAAAGATGGGGAGGGGTGGGGAGGGGGGAAAGATGGGGAGGGGTGGGGCGGGGGGGAAAGATGGGGAGGGGTGGGGCGGGGGGGAAAGATGGGGAGGGGTGGGGCGGGGGGGAAAGATGGGGAGGGGTGGGGCGGGGGGAAGGAGAGCAGGAAAACCAACTGTATACTTGCGGCTGACTATACTTAATTAAATATACTGCTGTGCGCAATTGGCTGCCGCGATTCGGCCACAAATATACAATCAATTCACTTTACAGTATATTCTGTGAAGCGCTTTGGGACGTCGATAAGATGTGAAAAGCGCTATATAAAATGCAAGGATTATTATTACTATATTATAAATAAATATACTTAATTAAGTATACTTAATTACTCTCTCATTGATACTGATTAATACAGATCTCGCTTCACAGCCTTTGAAGTAATTTCAGAAATACAGGGCCCTGATCAGAGAAGCTGATCCAGTTGTTTGATCTTTGATCATGAATTAGTGAATAGTGGATTATGGGCCTCCCTGCCTGTTGGTAGTTTGAGACCCGGGTTTGGGCATTTGGGAGTATGGTTTGCCTTGACATTGATGACTTTTGGGGCAGGTGAGAGCGAAACCTTGGGCAAATTTCCTTACTCCAGACGCCTAATAATCCGTCCAAAAAAAACCTTATAATAAATTGGTCATTTAAATCCACGACCGTTTGTGGGACACTGCTGTGCGCAATTGGCTACTATGTTTCGCCCACAAACATACAGTCAATTCACTTTACAGTATATTCTGTGAAGAGCTTTGAGACGTGTAGAAGACGTGAAAAGCGCTATATCAAATGTAAGGTTTATTACTATTATTATAACTCATACTCTCCCATCCATTAGACCAATTCAGCACAAGAGACGAGAGGGGGACAATCTTGTTCACCACAGCAAAAGTGCAAATTTGGGAACAATGTCAGGGGAATTGTTCATTTGCCAAATTGCCCTCAGAAACAAGAGATTCTTTCCCTCTTCTGAGTTTTTTTTGTCCTTTCCACACACATTTCGATTTCCGGGTGGGGCGAAATCATAAGCAAGTTTCCTTACTTCACAAGCCTCTATTTACCTAGCAGTAAGTGGGAACCTGATTGGTAGTCAATTGGCGGATCACTTTCCAGGGTAATAATCATTCCCCCCAAATAATAATAATAATTTGGTCGCTCAATCCACGACTGTTTGTGAGACATTACTGTGTGCAATTGCTTACTACGTTTCGGCCACAAAATACACTTTACAATATATTCTGTGAAGCGCTTCGAGACATCTTAACAACATGATAAAGTGCTATAACAAATGCAAGGATTATTATTATTTATTATTTTCCATTCAGGCCTCATTCTCACCAAATAGATCATAGAGACACGGTTAGCAAGTTGGAGCTTGCAACCAAGTCTGCTTTTAGTGTTTTGGGAGAAAGAATGGCAGAGATCGATAATGGTCTGAAAGTGAAGCGACTGTTTGCTATTACTAATCCTCGAGATAATTGTTAATCTTCCTCACCCAAGCCTTGCTCAACTTGATGCCTTTTCTTATTAATAGGTAGGCCTCTACCAGACTATGCAGCATTCCGTGGATTGGTTTGCTGACATGATTGGGGTTCCGTCTGAAAGAAAGTATAACAGTGTCCTTTTTGGCGGTAAGGATCACGTTGTTTGTAAGAACATTGTTCAAGTGTAATAATGTAAGATTGCATTTCTCCATTGAATTAAGTACTGTGGTAATGTTTTAGGTAGTGTACGTCTTGTGTAAGGGAAGAGATGAGGAGTCCGGGAAACAGAATATTAGCGTAGTCAAGTCTGGAAGTAATGAATGTATGGATGAAAGTCTTGGCGGCTCAAGGGGAAAGGTAGTAGTGGAGGTGGGAATATTTCTGAGTTGGGGAAAGGTGAGCTGGTCAGAGTATGAATGGTGGTTTTAAAGGACAGTTGAGGTTCCACCCTGGTTCCTCGAGATAGACCATACAGATTGATTGTGCCAGTGGCCTTTCCTATCATGGTTGATAACATGAATACCATATCAAAAATTAATACTGATATGCAGTTTGGAGGAGGGAGGAAATGGAGTCTTCCTGCAGTTGAATTGATTGAAGAGATATGCTTAACGGAAGTCACACGTGGTTGTTGACATTGATCAATTCTCTTTGGGTTCATCAGTGAGACCTGGAAATTTGGAGATTTCCTGAGCTATTATGCGAGGCGAGGCATTAATAGCTAGCTGAACAGTTTGCAGGATCAATTTTACGTTCCACAGATGACGTTACATGCATTCGCAGGAACATTCGATAGATTTTTTTTTTTAAACTGAATTTTGCTGCATTTGTTAAATTTAGTCTCAATTTGAACCCTCTTTCTGCTGGAAAAAACTGTTTATCTATTAAGGCTGAATTTAAGAATTTTCTAAAGTCTCTGCACGATCTTAAATTTTAAGACCATGAATTTCAGGCTAAGATGATGGAAGTATTTTAGGCTCCTATATGTAGACCCAGTACTAGAAAACAGAAGCTGCTAAATTGATCTAGCAACTTGTTCCAGGTGTGAGAGTATGTAGATGTGAGAAGCTGAAAGAGATTGACTGATTTGGTGGGCACTGGCCTGCTCCGTGACCCCCCCACTCTGCCCACCTCACTGTTGGCGGATATGACTTCAGCTTTTGCTTCTGCCCCTCCCTATGGAATCCCATCCCTGAGTCCCTCTCCTTCGCCTCTTTCAAGGCCTGTCCCAAGATTTTACTTTTTAACCACATTCCCATTCCTCCTACCCTCCAATCTTCTTGATTCCATCCCCCAGTTCAGGTGTCAAGCGCCTTGGGACGTCCTTCTGACGTGAAAGGCACTATATCAATGTAATTTGTTATTATTATTGATTCACTGGTACATGATTCTTTTCCATTCTCTTTCCCACCCTCTCCAGGGCTGATTGGATCAATTTTCTCCTTGTTGCAGTTCCTTGTGTCGCCGGTGACTGGCGCTGCTTCAGATTATTTTGGCCGGAGATTGTTAATGATGCTGACTACAGTAGGTTTGTCCGAAATTCAAACTTATTGCTGTGTGTGGGGATGGGGGTCAGTGTCTTGGAAGAAATCCACCCCCAATCCGTAACATTCAAATGTAATCTGCAGTGTTTTTGTGGAAGTAGATTGAGTTGAAGTCGATGTGTCTTAAATTTTGGTTATTGGCAGGATTCCACACTTGTATTCCCTATTAAGGAATCTTATTAAGAAATAGTGCAAATCCGACCTGGGAATCAATCCTTCATAATATTACTTTGTTGGCTACGAATGAAATGACCAGGGCTCCCTCTGCCTCCTCGTCCTCCTGGACCTCTCCATTGACTTTGACACGGTCGATCATGCCATCGTCCTCGGCCACCTCTCCTCCCTTATCTGTCTACCTTAATATAACCTTAGATCGCACCTGAAGACCTTTCTCTGACTGTGCCAGCGGTCACCTCCCCCCTCCACCTGGCTCAGCATCACGCTCTGCTACTGTTAACTGCTCCAAATTGTTACACTGCTTGAAGGGCACAGTATAAATACAAATGTTGTTGAAGGAAGCTAAATATTTTGGGAACCCAGGGATCCAAATTGGGACAAGACACCATGAGAACCTTAACAATAAATAACTTTGCTCATAGACAAATGTCTGCTAAATAGACCATAACGAAATGACTCATTATGTGAGGGGCAGCGAGGCACCACATAGTTACCTGGGCTAACGAGTTAATTTCCATTTGTAGATCAAAGAGAGTTATTTTTGATACAGAATCCGTGTTCAGAGGTTATATCTGCTGATGAGGGTATTGTGCTGGATGGCTGATCTCTGTACAAATTACCATGCCATTGCCATACATTATTATGGTTGAATTACTTTTGATTACAGAACAAGGTGTCAAAGAGGAATCTGGCAAGGTTGAGAGGGACACATTTAATTGTTGCTCCTTATGAATCCTGGTTCATGGACCTGCTAATAATTGTATTCATGTGTAATAACCAAATGCACTCAGAAAGCAATCTAATATAGATAGGCCTTGAGAAGTGCTATATAAACACAAAAACAAGTCTGTGGTTTACTTCCAATTCAATCTTTTGGATTATGAATGGCTACCAGCAATTTGGCTGCATGTTTTGCAGGGGCATTGTTACGTTAACTGTTACATTATTTTGACTAGAGGTATTTACATTGTGGATGGATTTTGCAGGATATTGAGGGAAAATTATTTAAATGATTGTTGAGGAATACAAACTTAGTTCCATGTGCATTACTTACTGCTTCAGTCTCTTCTATTCCTAAGGAGTAACAACATTTAGATAAAAAGGAATCTAGTCCTATTGTTAAATTGCGGGTTTGATTAAATCTCATTTAATTGCAGTGAAGGACACGGTATCAATGCAAGTTTTTATTGTGGACACAATACTACATAATGCAATTTAGTTGTGTGTAAAAATATTTCTAGTTGCAATTGGATTTATAATTGTGGAAGCTAAATTAAGATCCTCCTCAAAATTAATGCACTTAAAAACTACAGTTCAAAAATAGTATATTATGGTGCCATTACCTACTAACATTGTATAAAATTCTGCCTTGTTTCTATTAGTTATTTCAGTTTCAACAAATATATAATTTATTTTCAATAATCTAAGAGTCATATGACTTCCTCTTCGCGCTTCACATTTGTGCTCTTTGCACGCTTGAATGTCTGTTTTTAATGACTAGAGTTAATTTAATACTTTCTGTGAAATTGTCCATGGTAACAAATAAATTGAAATACAGAATCTGTTTGTAAAGTGTTTGTTTCTTTGTTGAATCCTCTCCTAGGCTGGATTGATTGCTTCTTATGCACTGTGGGCCATTTCCAGAAACTTTGGCCTTTTCCTTCTCTCTCGAGTTGTTGGGGGAATCAGCAAAGGGAACGTCAGCCTGTCCACAGCCATCATTGCAGACCTGCCGTCACCACAAGCTCGTAGCAAAGGAATGGTGAGAATCTAGCTTAAACCTGAACCCTGAAAGCATTGATGTCCATCAGTCTAGAAATTACATACAATACTTGTAACTAAAAACAGTGCCAAATGTAAATGTGGCCAATGACTCTATAATTTTAATGAACACAACGGGAATACATTATCAAGTTTTTCCCAGCTGCTGTTTGTGCGGCTTCTAATCTTGCGGTGAAGTTTCTACTTGAAAGAATCGACTGAAAGAGGTTACAGGGGGAGGGAACTTACTAGGAGAGAGTGGACAGTTTATAATGCAGTAAGTGCGATGTAAGCTGTGTCCCTTAATGATGGGAGTTGACTTATTTCGACTGTGCTCACGGTCACCTTCCCCCTCCTGCTCAGCATCATCATCATGACAATTTCACTGTCAAATGGTTTGGGACACTGCCCCACATTAAGAGTGCTATATTAATTATTTGTTCTGTCTTGTCAGAAGTGAGCTCTTGATTTACAACGACAATTTATACTTCTATAAAGCCTTTCACATCGGGACAAAGCATCTGTAAAGTTGTTGTTGTGCATTTCGTACAGTGCCTTTCAAAGAGCATCCAAAAGCACTTCATAGGATGGGTATACTGTAAAGTGCAGTGTCTGTCAGTATTGCCGAATGTGGCAGCCAAATTGCATACTACAGTGTCTCACAAACAGCCATAAAGTGAATGGTCAATTTTATTTCTATATATCAAGAGACATACGGCTTTTGAAGGCAACCACAAAGAGTTTAATACGTTTCGCCGTCCCACAGGCAATGATTGGCGTTGCGTTTTCTCTTGGCTTCACCATTGGGCCCATGATTGGGGCCTACTTCGCTTCAAACGCTGGGAAAGATGAGGTATTCTTCCTACAGCCGGCAAGGTTGGCGTTGATGTTTGCAGCGTCCGACTTGCTCTTCATCTTCTTCTTCCTCCCTGAGACACTCCCCAAACACAAACGGGTAAGAAATGAGTGACGTGTTCCACTGAGATGCCTTTTTGTGGCAGCAGCCAATAATGTGTGGGGAGGAAATTAATGAATAATCAAAAGGGATGAATTTAATGGTGGATGGGTAACTGTTCAGGCAAAATGGGTTTCATAGTTGACAATAGTACAAGTTGAAAGAATCACTTTAGCACTCATTTCCTCAGAGAGGACGTTTGATGCTACTATCTCACTCCTTGGAAGCTTGCACTGTAACAGTCACCTAGACTGTTCTGTCCTGTTGATCAACCATAAGAGTCAGGAAGGCAGAAAGAAACAGGAGCCAAGAGTCCTCCAAAAGACTTACTTCTGGTGTCTGATTCAAAGGGCGGGTAAACCACTTTATAATGATAATAATCATCCTTGCATTTGATAAAGAATGCATTCTTCACAGAATATACTGTAAAGTGAATTAACTATTTTAGGGGCGAAACGCGGCAGCCAATTGTGCATAGCAGTGTCTCACAAACAGTCATGGGTTGAAATGACTAGTTTATTATTTTTTTGGAGGGATTGTTATCAGGCATGTGGAGTAAGGAAACTTGCCCAAAGTTTCACTCTGACCTGCCTGGATTCGAATACAGGTCTCACGCTTGTAAAGCGAGTGCTCTAACCACTGAGCTACAGGACTCCACAATAATGTATAAACTGGAATATGTTAATGGATGTAAGGCTACGACTATCAGGAAAGACTGAACAGATTAGGGATTTTTTCTTGGTGAAGAGACGAACGAGAGCGGACTTGATAGAAGTGTTTAAAATTATAAAGGGATTCAATAAGGTAGACTGTTTCTATTGCATTCCATTCAGGTGTGGTAGTGTCTTGGAGAATTTAACAGTGGTGGAGGTTAACACTGAGCCCAGTCAAAAGACATATTTCAGACACAAATACTGAAGCATTTTATCACAACAGTAATAACAGTAACAGTAGTAGCAGTAATAACAGTAATAACTTTTAACAAGGGGGCGTAAGTATAAGATAATCAGAAGCAGAGATCGAAAAGAGACGAATGTCTTCACACAGATGGTGGTGGGAATGTGGAAATCACTGCCAGAAGCAGTGGTTGAAGCAGAAAAGCATTCATACATTTATGAGGAAACCTAATGCATACATGAGAAAGAACCAATTTGAGAGGTATGGGGAAGGCTGGGGAATAGGTGGATTTGAACCTCATGTGGAATACAAATAGAGGCATAGATTAGGTTGGGCTGAATGGCCTGTTTCAATGCTATACATTCTGTGGAATGCAATACTGCACATAAATATTTTGCATCAAAGGCATTTCCTCTTTAAAGATTCAAGAAGCAAACATGAAGGTTTGCAAAGGATTACTGTTGTGATAAAATGCTTCAGTATTTGTGTTTTTGAAATGTGTCTTTCGACTGGGCTTAGAAAATTAGCTAACCTCCACCATTGTTAAGTGCTCTAAGACGCTACCACACATGAAGGCGCTATGTAAATGTGAGTTTTGTTTTGTTGTTTCTTTCAATATCTTGCACAGGTCTCCTCAGTCGCGTCCAGATTTCAGGAAGCCAAAGACCTCCTCAGTCCAGTAGCACTGTTTCAATTCTCCGCTGTCCAAAGACGACAGAAAGACTCTCGCTCTTTAGAAGGTGTGTAGATATCCATCGTCTCTCCTGCAAGATCTATGTTTTAAGCCTTTTTAATTCCATCACCTTACTTGAGGTGATGTATTTACAGCAGTAACGCACTTGCACTACCCGAGTTTGAAGTTTGTCTCCATGACTTGAGCAAAGCCTGATCTTGAAATCATCCAAAGAACTGACTGTTGCCAAATATTGTGCTAACTTTGCTTAAGCTATGTCAGTATTGTGCTAACAAGTCAACACCCCATTGCAGTAGAATATTATGCGACTTGTCCAATTTGATTACAACTTCCATTCTGCTGGGATTGAGGAACCCTCCTTCATGGTAGGATATGAGAAGTTAGCGCTTTAATTGATTGGAATTAATTAATCAAATAATTGATTGGACAGATATCACTATGAAATCACCATCAAGGCAGATAGTAACTGGATGGGAGTCTGTTGCTTGTAAGATGGCTGCTCTGTTGAGCACTTCTGTTTGTTCAATCAAATGAATTCAGGGCAAATGAAAATGCACATTAATCTGCTTACTCCTACCTCACTCGTCTGTCCGCCCTTTAGGTCCCCAAGTTACTAGGCTCCTCAGCTCAGAACTCTGCCTTTATTCCTCTGCCATCTCTTTTTAAATCCCACCGTAAAACCTACCAGCGCCGTGGGACGTCCTCCCGACGTGAAATGTAATTTTGTTATGTTGTTGTACCTCTTTGACCAAGGTCACCTCCCTCTTCACTCTTGCTCAGCTTCCAAGCCCACCGTTCTCAGGTGCTCCGAGACATTATCTTACGTGAAGGACTCCATATAAAAGCAAGTTGTTGATGTCTCTGTCCTCAGCACAGATGTCACCGATAAAGGTCACCTCTCATGGCTTTCTTCTTTCCTGGTGTATGCCCTATTTTGAAAGTCTTGATTGAAAATGACCCATCTTGTTGTTAAGTAATGTGGCTTACTCTAGATAAAGATAGAACTAAGATGCAGGTAGTTCCAATTCTCGCATTTCCTCATGTTATATAGAATTCTCACAATACCTGTTCGTTCACACAGCAACAAAATTACATTTGTAAAGCAGAGCGCTTTTCACGACAGGAGGACGTCTCAAGGGGCTGAAAGCGACGCTGATCTAAGCATAAAACTGTCTCCCAACTGTTCATATGTGTCATCTTGGCTCAATGGTAGCACTCTCACCTCCGAGTCAGAACGTTGTAGGGAAGTTGAGGCTGGAACTCATATAATCTCTGCTGGAACTCATATAATCTCTGCTGAAACTCCAGGGCAGCATTGGGGGCGAGCTGCTGTTGTTTGGATGAAACGTTAAACCAAGGTTCCATCTGCCTGTTCAGGTGGATGCTAAAGATCCTATGGCGCTGTTCGAAAAGTGAAGGGAATTTCTCCTGGTGTCCTGGCCAACAATCCCCCAAATAAAATTGGTCACTTGTTTCATGGCTGTTTGTAAGCGATTGCTGTGTGCAATTGTGCTGTCGCATTTTGCTACAAAAACACGCTGTATTTCACAGTATGTGCTAAACCAAATTGAAGAATTATTATAATTTTATAATTATATTGCTCAGCAGGTGCTGCTCATGTGTATGGGTCAGCAATATTCAGTGCCCTGCGCAGAGTTCTATTTTATTCCCAAAACACTAAATATGTGTTTCTATTATTGCAAAAAGTACATTGTCTGTAATAATTACGTAATGTCAATGAAATATTGAATGCGCTTATGTAGTTGTGGCTTGTTTCTGGATTCATCCAGGTGTAAAGAACCTTAAAGTTTTGGGACTGGTGTATTTCCTTTACCTGTTTCTCTTCTCCGGCCTGGAGTACACACTCAGCTTTCTCACTCATCAACGCTTTCATTTCAACAGGTAAGTGCTGCTTATTGGTCTCTGTTATTGAGATATTTTTCGTCACCGGAGAATAATTGCTTTAAGTAAAGAGTAAGTGTACTGAGAATATTGCTTAATAATAGAAAACATAATTTTTTTTAACTTCTCTAAATTCTTCAGTTATTCACATTTACATTGTATACTCATCCAACAACAACAACAACTTCGATTTATATAGCGCCCTCCACGCCGGATGGCATCTCAGAGCGCTTTAAACACACTAAATCCACACTAAATTTATCAACTAGACAGGCTCCACAGGCTCCCCATCACTGAACGGATTGATCCCTTTATGCCCTGGCACCCCGCACCTTTCCTACCTACTTTTTCCTTACTCTACTACCCGCTGCCTGCGCTCAGCTGGCTCTGGCCTCCTGCTCCTCCCGAGTCCCTTTGCTCCAACGTCGACTGCAGTGCTTTCAGCCAATAAGGCCTGAAGCTTTGGAACTCTCTCCCTCAATCCCTCTAATTTCCCTGTTTCAGAGCACAAATACAAAGATCTTCCTCTTTGACTGTGCTTGCAGTCGATTTACTTTCCCCCTATAAGCCCACCCGGACCCTCCGTTCAGCAGGACTTGGCCTGCTCCAAGCCCTCCGCCCGAACCGCCCCACCATCGGAGGCCGGGCTTTCAGTTTCTCCGCTCGCACCCTGTGGAATTCCAACCCCCAATCCCTCCGCCTTGTTTCTTCCCTTTCCTCTTTCAAGGCCGGTTTGAAGACTTTCCTCTTCGACCGTGCCTTTTGTTCCCCCCCGAATTCTTCGACCTCCCCTACGTGTTTCACCCCTTCCCGAACACTCCCCTCCCAGCTCGGGTCACACGCCTCCTGTGCAGCGCCTTGGGACGTCCTCCCGACGTGAAAGGCGCTTTATAAGTTTAAGTTGTTGTTGTTGTTGCAGTCATGTCCTCCCTCCCGCTCACCTAGGTGTCAGGCTCTACCGCTGTTAAATTCTCCGAGAAGCTGCCCCGTGTGACAGGTGCCATATAAACGTATGTTGTTGTTGTGCAACATATGTTGCGCAACATATGTTTTTGACACTTGTCACCGTTGCCTTGATATTTGCACAGCATGCAGCAGGGCAAAATGTTTTTCTTTGTTGGGATCACAATGGCGGTGATTCAGGGAGGATACGCTCGAAGAATCAAACCCGGAGATGAAATCAAGGTTGTGAAAAGGGTGAGTAAAAGTTTTTAAAAGCTTTGCTTAGACTAGCAGCGACAAAGATTTTTTCTGTTGCGTGCGCCTGTAAGCCAAAAAACCCGATGCAAGACACCTGCAGGATAAACCTCAATGAAATGCGTGGGCTGAAGGGAAATTTAAATGCTTTAACTTCACCTGCCTCCTGAATACAAATTACAATTGTTTGCAAGGCAGATTTGGATGAAGATCGCTCTTCAACACATATGATCATATTGTAGTTTAGTTTTGCCCATAAAATACACACACTTTACGATATATTCTGTGGAACGCTTTGAGATGTCTCGGCGCTATATCAAATGCAATGATCACTATTTTTATTATCCCCTCTTCCACAGCACCAGTCCTACCATCTTGCCATGACGTGATGTTACACATTGTTCCTCCTTTTCCATAACTGTTTGTTTTTCTGGTTACCATACAGTCATTAAAGTCCATTTGGTATCATATCTTGACCCGCCCCCCCCCCCCCCCACTGGTAATCTATTATAACGGATGATCCCCAAGTGCCCACTCCTGTGACTGGCTGACACTGGAATCTAACCAGTGTCACAGTGGAACACTGAGTCCTGCAGCTAATGGTTAGAGCACTCGCCTTGCAAGAGTTAGACCTGTGTTCGAATCCAGGCAGGTCAGGGCAAAATCTTGGGCAAGTTTCCTTACTCCACATGCCCAATAATAATCCCCCCAATTTTTTTTAAAAAAATTGGTTATTTCAATCCACGACTGTTTGTGGGACACTGCTGTGCACAATTGGCTGCCATGTTTTGCCCACAAATATACAGTCAATTCACTTTACAGTATATTCTGTGAAGAGTATCAAATGCAAAGATTATTATTATTTTGTTCTTTGAGGATTCTGTGATTAAATTACCTGGAGGAATTTTTCCTGTGGCTTTTGATTGTTAGGTAACTTTTCATTACTTGAGCGCTTTGTTCGTTTGCCAGTTCTTGATCCCCTCTTCTCCTGAAGGCATTGACATTTTGCTAAGTTATGGTTCCATGACCTCCAACTCCCCAGTACCTCGCCCAAGTCCCCATTAAAAGTAATGTTTGCATTTGATTTAGCATTTATCATGTCAGAGGATTAGCTGTAAGCGTGTCATCAAAATATATGCTGTGGGGTGCTTGTATTCACTCTTCATAACTGATCTTAGGCAATGAATATTATCAAAACTATTGGACCATTGGAGGGAGGCCATTACAGCCAACCTTCATCCTGCTCTCACAAAAAATCAACCTACACTTCCTTATCCAGCAGAGGTCACTAGATAGCTAATTACAGCGGGATCTGTGACTGACTTTTCACTCCCTTCTCAATAAATATTAATAATAATCCATGGGTTCAATAGAAACATCTCAAGGTGTTTCACTGAGTTTTTCTGAGTAGTGAAAGAGTAATAACTGGGTATTTGTAGGGAAGCAAGTAGACGAGACCTCGGTTTAAAGTCTCAACCAAAGGATGGAATCTGTAATACTGCTCTCGCCGAGGGAGCCTAGACTATGAGCTCAAATTCTGACAGGGAACTTCAAACCAGATCCTTCTTTAAGATTCTTTAAGGCACGTATGTCCAGCTTCAGCCTAGATAAGGTAAATTAACACATCCCTTGGATCATGCTTTTATCCACTAACTAATTGAGTCTCAATTTGAGTTTTACACGAATAACCCATTGATAAAGTAATCTTTTTAATGAAAGTAAAGGAATGGAAGCTGATTTGATAACTAATTTTAAGAGACAAGTAGATAGTTATTTGGGGAAGACAAGTTCGCAGGGTTTTGGCGGAGAGCGCGGGGCAATCGGATTGATTTGGAACAGCTCTATTCAAAGACCTGGCACAGACACGAAGGGCTGAACAGCCTCCCTCTGTGCTGTATAATTCTGTGATTCTATGATAATCCAATCCTGTGGAATAGGTGAAGTTCAGTGATGAGACCTGATTATTTTTGTGGCTGTTTTGTTTTCTAGGCATTCCTCCTGCTAATTCCAGCTTTTATTCTGATTGGCTGGGCCAGCAGAGTGCTTGTCCTTTACATTGGACTGTTCCTCTATTCCTTTGGTAAGTGAGTTTTCAGACGTTCTGTGCTTTCTGGTAAAACTGAACTACAACAACAAAATTACACTTGTACATCACAAATTGGTTCTTATCCAACTTAGGCATCAGGTTCAATCCCCAATTTTCCTTTCTACTCCACATCTGTTCCTTCTTTCCACCTGGGTCACATTGCCCATCTCTGTCCATACCTCACAACCGACACAGCTGAAAACCTCATGCGTGCCTTCATCACTTGGCTGAACTATTCCAATGCCCTCCTCACTGGTCTCCCCAGCTCCACTACACACAAAATTCAATTAATTCAAAACTCAGTCACCCAGATATTCACCTGCACAAAACTCTGTAACCCCAACACACCAGACGTTGCTGGGCTCCACTGGCTCCCAATCACCGAACAAATTGACTTCAAGATCTTCTGACTTGTTTTCAAATTCCTTCATTCCCTCGCACCTCCTTACCTATCTGACCTGCTCACCCTCCCCCACCACCCACTGCTTCTGCTCACCTTGGCTCTGGCCTCCTGTTTGTCCCTCATCCCTCCACTCCACCATCGGTGGCCGTGCCTTTGGCCACGCTCCCAAACTCCCTCCCTTGCTCCCTTCACCTTGTTCCTTCCTCTCCACCTTCAAATCCCTTCTAAAGACCTTCCTTTTTGATCATGGTTATGGTCACTTCCCCCATTCCTCTTCACTTGGCTCGTTGTCAGACTCAGCCACTGTGAAGCGCTCCGGGATTCTACCCCACAGGATGCTATATAAATACAAGTTGTTATTGCAGAGCTGCCAACCAGTACGTTTTTGCCGTATTTAGTACGATAAATTGCAGTAAATACGGCAGTACGATTTTTCTTGTTAAAATACATCTTTTGGTAAAATCTGAATTTTGGAAATTCCATGTATGTCTCTCCTTCTCTCTGTCTCAGTCTCCCCCTGTTGTCTCTTTCTCTCTCTCTTTCCGTGTCTCTTTCCCTCTCTCTGTCTGTCTGGGTCGCGCTCTCTCTCTGTCTCTCTCTCTGTCTCTCTCTGTATCTCTCTCTCTCGGTTTGAGTCTCTCACTGTCACAATCTCACTCACAGTCTCTCTCTCTCTCTGTCTCGGTCTCTTTCTCTTTAACTCTCTCTCCCTGCCTTCAATAGCAGTGCTATCTACCTTCTGCGTCACTGATACATGTAAATGTTAGTGCTAGGCACAAGTCATTACTGGGAACAATTTTTTTCATATATGGAAACACAGTAGGGACCTCCCTCTTAACGCTTAACAAGGGGTTTTGAAGTCCCATTTTACTTGACATCTTTTCGCGCTGTAATTTCTTCGTTAAGTACTGATAGGTTCTGGGGGAAATACTTTTTTTACTACAAAATACTGTTTTTAGCTTTCAGGAGTACTTTTTTTGTTAAAAAATGGTTGGCAGCTATGCTATTGTATTAATTTCACCATTACTTGATATGGCTCAACAAAGTCATAAGGCACTATATCAAATACAAGGATTGTTCTTATTGTTTCATTGCTTGATTGCTCTGCCTTTTACAGACAATAAATCTCTTGGTGGCAAGGTTGGGATCTGGCCCACCCTCCCCACCCATTGCCTCAACTCAACTCTGCCTCTCTTTGCCTCTATTTGTTAATTGTGCAACTTTTAGCACTTGGCTTTCACCTCGACTCCAGTGTACCAGATGTTAAACTGCGCAAGTTTGACCCAGCAATTGGTGTGCACTTTGTACCCGGGCTGTAAGAAACACACGTTATGTTCGTCAGAGAAACATTTATCTCTGAATCTTTTTTCTCAGCTATTTCCCTCCCCACCCCGCCCCCCCACACACAGACACACACACACAGACACACAAACCTTAGGGACCTACAAATATTTCTCTAAAAATTAAGGCATCTATTTTAAAATTAGAGTATGAAGTTTCTTTCTTGCTTATGTTTGAATCTCACCATTCTGACTGAGGTTTAGAACCAGGGAAATTTACCTCTGTGTGTTTAAAGTAATGCTTTTTTTGTATAGAAACATAGAAATACAGTCCTTTAAGTTAAGTCTATGCCCTTCCTCAATGGAAATACGTCTCATCTCGGTTTAGTGTTTTAATTTTCCCCATTCAGTATGACATCTGAGGTTATAATCAGGCTTCAACAGAAGATCTCTCTCTCTCTCCATGATGCTGTGTAGGAATACTAGTGTCTTGTTTGCTCTCGTGTTAATGAATAATCTACCGCCTAAACTGTAAAACAATGAAACCAGTGAAACACAATGTTGAACTGTGTGTTGAATAGCCTGCTCTTTTGCTCCATTTATTGTTACTTATCTGACTGTGCTTTAGGTAAATACTAATATAAAGGTGTAGAGGAATAGCAAATAAAACATGGAACTTTTATTGTTTTTTATGAAAATAGCTGGACAAGTACAGTATCTGTAATTTAGTCTCTGAATTTGTATTGGGGCAATTTGGTCAGTTAATAATATTTGTGTTTGATGTAGGGCCTTATCAAGTTGAAACGTCTCAAAGTACTTTGAAGTGCATTAGCGTGAGCCAGCAACAGCCCTGTCTGTCTGGAGGTTGGGGAAATTGCCTGCTCTTCATCAAAACAATGTGATACATCTTTAGCAACTGCTAGAAAAAGCAGACAACATCTGACCTCTGGTCTTACTAATCTGGATAAGTTGCCACAACCTGTCATGATCTTTATTTTACAAAACACAAAATACTACAGATGCTGGAAATCTGAAACAAATCTTATGATCTTTATTGTCTTAAAGAAGCAATAATATCACCTCTCTTTGCCATTTTGAACAAGCCCAGTTTACTTAGTCACTCCTCATAGCCCAGTCCGTCCATTCCCCCAAATCATTTTCTTTGCACTCCTCTGTACCTTCTAGGGTCCGGCGATATATCGATATATCGCTAAAACCCGATATAATTTTCATATCGATACGCTGATATAGGCATTTCAAAAATATCGATATATCGAAAAATCGATATACTGAGGTAAAAAATCGGAATTCGCGCACACTGAACTACAAGACCCAGAATGCTCATCTCTATACACAATGTACAGACCGAGGTGCAAAGCCGCCATATTGTATTCATAGTCCTCGAATACAATATACAGGTGTGCAAGGGGTGGGGGGGGGAGAGAAGGCTGGGGGGGGTGGGGGGGGGGGGAGAGAGATGGCTGGGGGGGGTGGGGGGGGAGAGAGACGGCTGGGGGTGGGTGGGGAAGAGAGAGAGACGGCTGGGGGGGTGGAGGGGGAAAGAGACGGCTGGGGGGGTCGGGGGGGAGAAGGAGAGATGGCTGGGGGTGGGTGGGGGGGGATTGAGATGGCCTGGGGAGTGGGGGGGGGGGGGCGAAGAGAGAGACGGCTGGGAGGGTGGGAGGGAGAGAGAGACAGCTGGGGGGGCGGGGGTAGGGAGAGAGACGGCGGGGGTGGGGGGAGAGACGGGGTGGATGTGATAATGTACAGATAGAGATGGGGGGGATGTGAGAGAGACACAGACAGAAAAACACAGAGATGGAGAGAGTGAGAGACACGGAGAGAGAAAGATATTTACCTCCTGAGGTGATAGGCCCCGAATGCATGCGCACCCGGAATGCGCGAGCACCCGGAACGCGCGCGCACCGCGCGTGCATGCGCTGTACGAAAAACCCAGAAATATCGATATTTTGGTATATCTCGATATGAGCCCATCGATATATCTAAATCAGAAAATTTCCATATCGACGGACCCTCTTACCTTCTCGATTTCACCAATATCTTTCTTGTGCTGTGGTGACCAGAACTGTACACAGTACACTACTTTTAAGTATGGTCTCACTGTACTTACCCTATGGTGTAGTGTAGCTGTTCATTAAATATTGCTTCTCTTTTTTTTTCCTTTATTGTTTTTGGGGCGTGGGGGGGACATGGAATTTCAAAGCAAAGATTATTGTCATGGGATTTGCTGATGGCTTTCTTTGAAGATACAATATTGACATTCTCCTTGATTTTTTTCAGCGGCTGCTGTAGTTGTCCCATGCCTGTCCACACTCGTGTCAGCGTACGGTAAGTTCTGATAATGTCTGCACACCTTTGACGGGTGAAAAACATACAATGTTCACTTGATTCGTATTTTAAATGTCGCAAAATTGCTAGATATGTTTGAACAGGAAGAAACCGAGGATCGTACCTGCTGCCCTGCTACTTGTATTCACTGCAGACAAGTACAGACTGGGAGATCTCTTCCTCTGCTCTGGCTTTCATTGCCCCGACATCGATTCGAGCGATATGTCGTTTCAGTGTACTGACTGTCCTTATCGACTGTCCTTCTGTGCGGTACTTTGAGCTTTGAGACCTTGCAGACTGACTTTCCTGCCTCGGCTATGCTGTTGTCACAGAGCTTGGTGTTTTATACCCAGTGTTTCATTGTTAGCTGGGGTTCTCGAATCAAAGAGGACAAATCCAGGATCCCGTTTATACTAACAAATTTCAAAAACGCACTTCTCGAAACAACATTAAAATATTTGATGGACACAAGCGTATATTTTGACAACACTCCAAAGCTTTAAATTAAGAATTAAGTCGGAGTCGCAATACATACAATGCTGGCACTTATGGTTTGAGCAGAAGAGCGAGCTGACCAATGTAATTTTGTTGTTGTTGTTTGTTCCAAGTCCCTCCAAGGGGCTACTTTCCTGTCGGCTCAAACACCTGGTGTTTTATCTCCGTTTTCGTTCTCTCACACTCACACAATGCACGTTCTTATAGACAGTGAGTTAACAACATCCTTTAACAGTTCAGCTACCCACGGGGTGTAACTGACTGAAACAATACTAGGTAAACAACAAAGGCAACAGTCTTCATTCAAGTAAGTTTGTAGGTTCCCTGGTCGTGACATCACCACCATCACTGTCAATGGGATAAGAATTGCTGCTGTTAGGAATTCTCCTGGTTTCCCTTTGTCTTGTAACCCCATTCCTTGCCTTCAAAACACTCTTAAAAGCTTAACATTTTGACCTTGCCTTTGGTTGTTCTCCCCGTACTTTCTCCTTGGCAAGCCATATTGCTTCTGAGACATTGTTCAAGAAGGAAAGGAGCTATGTGATGACATATTTCTTTGGTTGTTGTTGCTGAACTTCACCAGGCTGCTCTGTTTTCAGGTGGAGCTGATCAGAAAGGAACCACTATGGGAATTCTTCGCAGTTTAGGAGCTTTGGCACGAGCTCTAGGACCTATTGTTGCTGCAACTGGTAAGCATAAGGCTAAGGGGAAGTCTGCGCTAAAATCAGCGCTGAGACGCTACCTCGCGTGTGGGCCACGTATAAATGCAGGCTGTTGTGTGCAGAGGTTTTTAAAATTGGTCACTCGCTCCCTGGCAGTTTGCGGATCATTGTTATGTGTAACTGGTTGCCGCATGTCGCCCACAAAATACAGTCACTGTACTTTTTACAGTATTTCCTGTAAAGCACTTTGAAAGGCCTCGACAATTTGAAAAGGGCGCTGTATCAAACGCATGGATTTGATTTAAAAAAAAGTAAAGCAGGTTTTATTATTAAGGATAAATTGTGATGTAATTTCCGGTTAAAACCTTACATTATATGAAAGAGTTCACAAACTCAAAATAACTATTTTTTAAGCAATAATATTGAGATGCTTTAGATCTGTCTATTTTTAGATCCTGACATGAAAGGTGCTATTCAAATGTAATTTGCTGTATTTGGTTTCTCAAGAATATTGTATTGCTTTGGGTTAGACACTGACCCTTTACTTCCAGAATCTGGGTTCGAACCCAGACTAAACTGTTGGAATGAAAGCCAGCTATGTGTGCTGACTGTAAAGCCATGATAGCACCAGAAACCAGGTGGGACGGTTTTAACCCAGTTGTTGGTGGGTGTGGGCTCTGAACACAAACTGCTCTTAATTTGGCACCAATGAATCATTTCAATCTTGAGAGGCCACATGAGAGCTGGTGAGGAAAATGGAAAATAGTCCCCCAGGTGCAGTAGGGGTTGATGTAGATAATCTGTCTTTAAGTCAGTGTTTCCTACTGTTCTCCAAGCAATTACTCAACTATAAAATTAACGACCAGCACAGTGGCTCAGAACTATAGAAGTCATATCAAGCATCACACATGAAGAAACTACTGAAAAGTAGTAGGCTGTCATTGAATGTGACAAGGTATAACAATAAATTACATTTGTATAGCGCTGTTCACGTCAGGAGGACGTCCCAAACTACCTCCCTAATTGCTCACCCCAACAACCAGTGGATGATTTCAGAGTAACCTGACAAAGCCTTGGAATTGACATTTTTCTGCGGTACTCTTTTTTTTACTGGCTTTGCTGTGGATACTCAATGTTTCAGGTGCTGACCTTTTTATAATAGATGACTGAAAGATGAACCTCTTGTCACTGATTGGCCTGTGGTGTCCTTCCAGTACTTTTTATTTTTCAGGTTTTCAGCATCAATGGCTTGTCTTTTCTGCTTTATATCAAAACCACTTTCTTCTCCCCACTCATGCAATGTTTCCCTAGAATAATAATCCTTGCATTTGATATAGCACCGTCTGTTGTTGAGACGTCTCAAGAAGTAAATTGACTGTATATTTTGTGGGCTTAATCTTGTTTCTTAAGACTTTGAACACATTGAAATTATAAGACGCCAGCATTTTTAGTGCCAGCATCCCAGCTATACAAGTGTAATTTTGTTGTTGTTGTTTTAGTTCAATTTACTAAGAATTGCAATCTTTTTGTTACTTGTTTATAAATTGGTAATCTCATTGTAAATGAGAATTACAATCCTTGTATTTGATCTAGCGCCTTACATATCGTTGAGACGTATCAAAGCGCTTCACAAGATACGCTGTTGGTGTGATGCGCCTGTGTGTTTTGTCGGAAAGCACGTCAGCTGTTTGTGCACAGCAATGCCCCACAAACAGCCATGGAGTGAGTGACCATGTGGGATTGTTGGGGGCTTAAATACCAAAAGCGACACTCTTTTCAAATAGTGCCGTGGGATCTTTTAACATCACCTGGACAGGCAGACGGACATAATTTTAACGTTTCATGCAAAAGATAAAGTAGCAGAAAGATGGTTATTTTTAATAAATCTGCACGTCTCATTGCATCGAACGTCTTGATCACCGAATCATTTAGACGATGGGGCCTGTGAACTTGGCAATTAGTAACAGACTTATCTTCCCTTCGCTGAGTCCTGCCAATATCAATGTGCCATTATTGGTGATAAGCTATGTTTGTGTGCTGCAAGCATGAGGTTGAATTGCACATGTTGTGTTTCAGTGTATTGGCTCGCGGGAGCGGAAGTCTGCTTCACGGCAACCAGCTTCTTCTTTCTTCTTCCACTCGCCCTCCTTACTGTTCCAAAAGCAAAGAAAATGGAGTAAGCAGGTTGGATAAAGACAACCAAAAGTGGGTAACCAGAGTTATCAACCTTACACCAAAAAGAAGCCACACCATGTATTCACTCCTGGAGTAACTGAGCAGCAGAAGCCAAGGCTACTCTCCACCTGTAGCCACTAAATTTTGCCCGGCAACTATATCAAGCAAATGAATATCAGGACAACACACATTTTAAATACAGGTAGACCCCGCTAAACGTTGTAGTTTGGTTCTTGAAAAGTGTAACTTTAAGAGAAATGACATTAAGTGAATACATTTTTCCCACGAGTGTAAAAATTGGAGTTAGGTTCTTTTGAGATTTTTTGTCAAAACTTTCTAAAGAAAAACATTACACTCGCTCCCTGACTGCCTGCCCGGCTCACTCTGGGGTCTACCTGTACAAATATGTTTGTTTGTTAGTGTGGTATTTGGATGGTGGGAAGAGAAATTAATGGTTAAAAATGTGTGCTGGTGATTATTTTATAGCTTCACTGTGTTTTCCATTTCCCACTCCCGCTCTGTTTTATAGAGTCCCAGCTCTGCAACTGTAGCCTTAGTGGGAGGGCAGGGATACAAACTATTTTCAGGCTCTAGCTATGTCACTCAAACCAATAAAATGTGTGAGGTTGGTATAGGTTGCATCTTTCTCTCACTGATTTATTAACTAATTCTCTCACCTGTTGAGGTTAATGTGTTGCTTCACTTCTGTGTAGCCTTGACCACTACGTCCTGATGTTGTCTGTCCACCACCGTTTGAGTGTTTAGTTACGAGAATTGTAATTTTCATAATTTTTTGTTACCTGCAGCCTTATTTTGAAGACCCGAGAAAGTATTTTATATTCTAATCTGCTCCACATTCTTTCACTGTCCTTAGTGGACTTGGTAAATCTATCTTTTTAATGGGATACTGTACATCTGAATCAATGTAGGATATGTGGCTATGCTGCCTCTGTAACTTCTTGGGCAAATCCCATTATAAGAACACATCAACAGTCACCGAAAAAAAACATCACAGGGAATTTCTTGCTTTATATTTTGAGTCCACAGCCAAATTCAAACGTGTGAAGAAGGCTGTATTCCTGATGCTGTCAATATGGAATAAACCAGAAGCACATTGCTTATTGGCTGTTTGTTGTGAAATGGGTGATTTATTTATATACCAAATACAGACTATGTTAATGGTTATAAAGGGTAAAGGAACTGAATAATTAGTCACCTGTTTTCTTTCAAACTGAATATTTTACTGGTACTGTAATTGAATATGTAAAACATCTTTTGTGCAGCTATTCTATACTGTATTTTGGCACGTGTGCATTGTTTTATATACATTTTCAAATAAAATTTTTCCATTCTATCCGTTACTACTTTTATTACAAAAATGATATTAATTGTACAGTACAGTTTACATTCCAGCACTTTTCGCTGGGCTGGTGGGGGCCGTATGCCTTTTAAACAACTCTATCAACTTATCCTGATGACTTCATAGACCTGCGTATTTCAACCCCCAAAACGCTCTGTTCGTAAACTCCCTATACAACTGTAGTTCTCTTTAATTAGTGATTAAGACCTGAAGAGACAGACAGGGCTTAGGATGAATGCTTTGAGACGTCTCATCAACCTAAGGCACTAAATCAAAGGCAACGATTATTATTCATTGGATAAGCAAATATAGAGATTAATATAATTGACTGAATGGGCTTCTGGGTCAGATTTCTATGGTGGCAATGAAAAGTAACCCAAATAAATTTGCTTTTCTCTACCCTCCCTAACCCATTAGATAGAAACCAATTTGTGTGCTCACTGTAAGATTGATTTCATATAGACCACGGATCAAAATATGAGACCTTCAAGCTCTGTGTGGTTGAGCAGCATATTAGATGGGTTTCATTCAGTTTCTTTACAACATGCTTTACTTTATAATAATAATAATCCTTGCATTTGAATTAGCGCTTTTCACGTCTTCTAGATGTCTCAAAAGAGCTTCACAGAATATACTGTAAAGTGAATTGACTGTATATTTGTGGGCAAAACGCAGCAGCCAATTGCGCACAGCAGTGCCCCACAAACAGTCGTGGATTGAAATGACCAACTATATGTTTGTTTGGAGAGATTATTATTAGACGTGTGGAGTAAGGAAACTTGCCCATGGTTTCGCCCTGACTTGCCTGGATTCAAACACAGGTCTCATGCTTGTAAGGCGAGTGCTCTAACCACTGAGCTATAGGAGTCCACACTTTTTTTTTAGCGCCTTGGGACGTCCTCCCGACGTGAAAGGCGCTATATAAATGTAAATTGTTGTTGTTGTATGTGCTTGTAGCTAAAATGGTGTCACACCGTAGCTGTTGTCAGTAATTTCTATTGGAAATTATTCTAGAATACAGTACCTACTTTACTGTTTGCCCATCAAAGTATCTAGGGACTACGTTTACTCCCCACTCTATTCTTGTTAACCCTTAAAGGCAAAGCTAAAATGAAATTGCCAATGTTCTCAATGGAAACTGTGGTTTCAGCTACAGTAGAACAATGGCATATTGAGAAAGTGTAACCTTCATCATCTTAGCAGAGATCTCCTTTAATTAATATTATTTGGACCAAAGTAAACCTTATGGCACATTAAGTTCTAAAGAAAATTTTATTTGTGAATGAACATAATGTTACAATGAAACAAAAAAAATTAGATATCTTCAAAAAAAATACATTTTTGCTTCATGTGGTGATACAAAGATACTTAAAGGATAGAATAAAAATCAGGTGTTCACAATTGTTTCATAAGTGAAAGGAATTAATAACCTAAACAGAGTGTCAAAAGTGGAATAACTAGCCGATGGCATCTGGTTATTACATAAACATGGTAAGCAATTATAACAGATGAGCATAAAGGAACTTAATAAAACTGCTTAGTGTACAGAAGTCATACAAGGGTAAAATACAAGCCGTAAGCCAGCAATGTCATGCAGTCTTTATTAAATATCTGTTATTTGCAAGTTATACTCGTTTACTGCTGATTCCAATATAGCCCCAACCCACAAACAGACCTATTCTGAAAAAGACAGCACCTTAGGCAGCTTGACATATGCCATGTCATCAAATCACCAGCATGTTAAACATTTCATATCAAATAGTTTCCTCCCAGGGTGGGGGGGGGGGGGGGGGGGGGGGTGGAAACCATTTCAAATCCAGGCTAATTACATTCAATGTACCTTTTTTGATAGATTTTCCTCAAATTCATATTTTGCAAGTGAAGCACTGTAATGTCAATCTCAGATACAGAAAATTCCATTAATTTTCAAGGTTGCTTTCAAGGTTAATGTTCAACCTATATAAAAGGTTTATATCGTTTATCTTAACTATTTTTCCTAATCCATTGATCATAATCAGTTACCAAGGTAGCAAAAAAGATAATTGATATTGCACATTCCAACATTATGGTGAATGTTAAAAAGTTATAAATGTGCAATAGCAACTCATTAGGGTTTCCTTTCACGTAACATTGCATGCTGGTATTCGAGTGATGCGGTCACACAGTAAATACATGAAATATTCCAAGCTACTGTCTCAGAAACAGTCATGTCAACTAGATCATTTTTGTTAATTGATGATGTAATGGATTAAAAAACAACTATATTTGCCCTACTGTGAAGTGCCTTTATAACAAAAAAACTGGAAAAGGCATTGTTCTAACAAACATGGATTTAGTTTCAAAAGATACAGTACCCCTTTTGTTGGCTTAGTACTTCAAAGGATTTCAAAACTATACACGTATAATGAAAAACAGAACACAACAAACATCGATTTTCTCAGATTGATGGAGTTAAGCAAAAACAGTTAGACGCTATTACATATGATGCCAACATCAAAATACAAAGCATTCTTGCTATCGTCACCAATTGGATAAACTGAAAATAAGTCTGTTGTGTACATTTATTTGATTTTCCCCTCCATCCACCTCCCCCAGATAGCCAAGAGATCAAATGGATAAAGTCTATATTCCTTCCGTTACCAGTTCCTATTCTGCTCTTGAACTAGCTGTGACACGTATGAGAGCAGCACATTATAGAAGGGAAAGCAGTTTGCTTTTGCTTGGCATCTTTTTACACTATCTAACTGAGTCTGGGAACTCACCATGTAGTAATTCACAGAAAGCAACCAACCACTACACTACTCTCTCTAAAACACTATGTGGACCAACAAAAGGGATACTTGTCACAATCAAAAGAAACTACTATTCACTATCTATAACTGTTATCACTCCTTTTATTATAAGCAATTAATGATTGGTGCTGATTTACAAGCCACATGCTCCATTGAGAAAATGCTTCCATTTAAAACATCCTCACACCTTCACACAGCACCACAGATGGCTGGAATTTAAAGAGTCATGCGCAGGATGTCTTACACATGTGGTAAAATATAGGTCATTACGACAATATCTGTGATTTACATTAACAAAAGCAATTAGGTAACCATAATCCTATAAAGTATTTCTCTGGCCTCAATGTTTCCTATCACAACCCAAATTGGCAAAGATTACTGGGATTAAACAGTGGATTGCATCTACTGTACTGAAAGGATTAGCACCTTTTGTTAAAAATGTCCCATTACTTTTCAATACCAATCAAGCTCTACTAGACTGTTCTTTGCATTCCATTACATGATTTAGATGCTTTATTAAGACAACCACTAACAATACAATCTTGTACGTTCTACAAGTTAATTATAAATCTGGTTTATGAAATAACAGCATTCCCCAGAGTTAGGAATCACTTTTCTTCTTGTTCTTCTTCAAGAAGGAAGGAGTACGGAATTTTTTCTTCTTCTTTGAAGGAGACTTGCTGGGAGATTCATCACTACCTGCATCGGCCACATCCTCAGCTGGTGAAGTTTGCAACTGCTCAGAAGGTGGGGATGGTATTTCTTGGATCTCGACAGAGGCAAGCTCAGGCTTTTTGCTTGAGCTATCCGACTCCTCTTTATCAGAAGTCTGGCAGATCAGCGGTTCTGAGGGCTCATCAGGGGTATGTTCTGGCAGGGTTTGTTGAATGGTTGCATCACTGCAATCCTTGTATGTCTGCTCTGCTTGAGGTTCTACAGTATTTATAAAAAGGTCAACAAAGTAAATGTCACTGCAAAGACTGTGGGATCATTATCGCGTGGAACAGAAATAATGGGGGATTGGGAGTGAAATATAAAGAAACAACAACAAAATTGCATTTGTACAGCGCCCTTCACGTTAGGAGGACGTACAAAGGTGCTGGACAGTCGGTGTTTCGGGCGCTAGCTGGGGGTTGTGATTGGGACATGTGGTGGGCAGCCGGGGGAGTTGGGGAGCGTGATCAAAGACATGGTCGAAGAGGAGGGTCTTGAGATGGATGTCGAAGGAGGCAGGGAAGAGGACAAGGTGGAGGGACTGCGGGATGGAGTTCCATAGGTTGGGGGCTGAGTGGCAAAAGGCTCGCCTGCTAATGGTGGGGTGGGCGAAGCAGGGGATTTGAAGCAGGCAGAGCCCACTGAGTGGAGGGAGCAGGCAGATTTGTAGGGGTTAGGATGTCGCAGAGGTAGAGGGCAGCAAGGCCATGGAGGGCTTTGAAGGTGAAGACCAGGAGTTTTAATTGTATCCTATGTATGATGGGAAGCCAGTGGAGTCGAGCCAGGATGAAGGTGATAGGTTCATGGAGCCTGTTGCGGGAGAGGAATGTGCGGGGAATAAGGCAACGTTTAACAGATTGAGGTATTGTTACACTTTCAATATGTTCTCATATCATTTTCTTCTCCCCTCCAATTATACTTTAGAAAATGTACTGTTTTTGAGAAATGTCCATAACCAAAGGACACTAGATGAGCAAAAATAAAATCTAAAAATGCTCACCATTAGGATAAACCCAAAGAGCTTGTTCATTTCAACACCACGTTAGAAACATTGGGTTCAATGTGTCTAACATTTGATTATTTCTGAAGTGAAATAAAAGATCGCTTTGTATCACAACTATTGAATAAAGTTAGCATCCTCAGCCCCTATAAGATTTTGTGGATACAAACACAATCCTCAGCTTACTTAAAAGTCCATTCCTCCTCTCAAGGACTGTAACTTCTGTGAAAAGTTCTGTAGGAACACTGTACAAACAGTGGGGCCAGCCCGAGGAAGAGCTCTCAGAAAATTGAAGGTTTATTTAAAAAAAGTGCCCCCCAAAAATCAAATTTTGAATACAAGTCAGTGAAAGACTTATCATAATATCAAACACATTTACATAATCAAACAGATTACTCCTTTAGAGCTCAAGTTCTTTTGAGAATATCAGGTAAAGGCTGATTTATTTTTGCCCATATTCTGTTGCAAAATATAGCTGATAAAAGATAATAAGAATCCTTGCATTTGATATAGCGCTTTTCACGTCTTATCAACATCTCAAAATGCTTCACAGAATATACTGTAAAGTGAAATGACTGTATTTGTGGGCGAAACGCGGCAGTCAATTGTGCACAGCAGTGTCCCACAAACAGTCGTGGATTGAAATGACCAATTTTTATTGTTGTGTTTTTTTGGAGGATTATCAGGCGTGTGGAGTAAGGAAACTTGCCCAAGGATTTCCCTGACTTTCCTCGATTCGAACACAGGTCTCAGGCTTGTAAGGCGAGTGCTCCAACCACTGAGCTACAGGATCACTAACGAAAGCAAGTTTGTATAATACACTGATAAAAAGGAACTTAGCATCCTAACACTCTGGATGGAGAACCAGGTCAGCAGTTGTATTACAATGGGATCTGACTCCCTTTACATTGCTGCACACAGTTGCGTGAAGGGTTTGAGACGTTCGCCCAATGTGGAAAACACTATAGAAATGTAAATTGTTGTTGTATTTAGTTGTTAAATATACATTAGGGTTGAAAAAGGTCTCAGAAGGCATGAATGCTGGATAAACCCCCATGAAGTAAACAGTTACCTGCAGCGGAAAATCTTGTACGTCATTCTCACTTGAGGATATCAGAACAAAGCTGAAGATTCATTGGCACTGGATTTTAATGTATTACAGTGCTTTGTAATGTTATCCTGTTGGTTTCCTAATTAAGGGTCACATACCCAGGCTCACAACAACTATATATATTTTTCTGATCCGTAAACAAATCTTTCCTGAGGATGTCAATGTAGATAGTCTGGCATTGCATAGTAATCTTAGCCTGCTGAAAACACCAAGAATTGGTGTGCTGAACATACTGTATTATGAACCTCTGTCTGCCCACCCACAAACATATCAAACAAGATACAACCAGGACTCTTGAGAATGATGGATGTTGTGACAAAATTTGATGTTCTCCTGTGCTAGAAAAATATCTCACAGACTTTGAAAAAAATAAGACTTAAGATTCAGTTCTGAAAACAAAAAGGGGGTTGAAGGTTTTTGAATTTCAAATTTTAAATGCATTATGTTTGTCAATCAAAGTAAAGGTAAATTACTGCACAATCAAATTTGAAGTTTATTTTCTTCCTTGCCACACGCACACAGCTCCAGTTGACTAATATATCTAAAAATGGCCAGAGAACTTTTTTTCGTCAGATATTTGCCTATAGTGGGATGAATGTGAAAAGGACATTATATCGTCAACCCGCTGTGTTGACTTAATAAAGCACATTAAATCGGATTATCATCTACAATGTTTGAACCAGTTCTGCAGACAGCAATAGAACATCCCCCAAAAAATTTGTTTGTTCATATTACTGAATTTTTTAAGTATATATTTGAATTAAAAAATGGTAAAAACAATAGCTTCAAATGTTTTCATCGGAACAACACAATAAAAAGTTATTAGCATTTAATGTCGATTTTAGATTATAAACCATACAATTTACCAAATTCAAGCATAGGATTTTTAGAAAATTTAAATTCAATATTGAAAACTAAAATGAAGCTTTCTAACTCATTTTCTTGAAAGGAAACATTCAAATAATGACAAAATGTTAGACATTTATATGAAAGAATTAAAACCAGAAACGTATGTAAAAGCCAGAAGATACACACACTAACCAAACAGAATGCTGCACCTTATAAAGAAATAGTAGAATTTCATCAGTTAAAGCAGAAAAGATTTCTAATATTACAGGAAGATGACTGCATCTTAACTGAAGCTATTTCATGGAATTAATAAAACAGAAACAAATATACAAAGCAGAAAGCCATGCGCATAAGACCTGGGGTTAACTGAAGCAGCTCTGTACATGGATGTACAATACTTACTATGGTAACAGGTACTCTTTAGCACATCCAGCTCCTGTTTGTAATGCAGCCACAGGAAGAAAAAAAGCACAAGAAGAAAAATCTATGCATTCATAACAGCCATTGTGTTAAAACAAAAAAGTACAGAGTACGCAATTATTACAGAACAGAGAAATCGGATGAGACCAGTGAATGGAAA
Source organism: Hydrolagus colliei (assembly GCA_035084275.1). Lineage (NCBI taxonomy): Eukaryota > Metazoa > Chordata > Chondrichthyes > Chimaeriformes > Chimaeridae > Hydrolagus > Hydrolagus colliei. The sequence continues at coordinate 114,812,063 of CM068742.1, read as the reverse complement.
CACATAACAAGACAGTGATTCTAACAAGGTATATCAGATTACACCCTTTCACAAAGAACTGTTTATATTGTACTGTATATACATATAAATTTATGGCTTTGTCAAAAATATTGCAAGTAATTAAGCAATTCATTTTAACCTGTCATGTCAGGATTTATATTCTAGTTTTTGAGATATAATGTCCAACACCAATTGAAAACAATATACAGTACATTCGTACAATTTAATGTTGTGAAATGCAGATCCAATAATGTTCACCCAGAGAAATTCTCTCTCTCTGATAATGGTTATGTTCAGACGTTTCCTATGAATTTTCTACAGTATAAATTTAAGAAAAATTGCTGTAACACAGAAGTGTAATCTTATCAACCAATAAGGGAGGTGAAGTACTATGCCTTTTATGTTTAGAAACCTTACCTTTCAGCAATATTTTTAAATGACTTCAAATCAGCATGACAAATTAACCAGAAGTACTTATCAAGTGCATCAACCATGGAAATCTTCATAGGGTCCTAAATTAAAGCAAATATTTTGCCTATATCCTAGTGTGATTTCTATATAAAAAGTGACCAACCAATAGTATTCAGTTTTATTCTTACCAAGTTACAAACCACCACGTTTCCACTTCAATATATGTCACCTGAGAACATCTTACCATCTAACTTTGTGGGAGTGCTTGGGGGAGTGCGGGTGGGGGTGTGATCTGCAGGACGTGGCTCTTCATTTGTTTTTACTTCCTCTGGTAGGTGATCTGAAAGCTCTTAAGATTAGAAAGAGAGAGGATTAAACAAAACAGTATTTAAATTCAGCACAAAATATTTAACCACTTGATGACAGCCCCAGCATTTTTAACTATGCCTATAAAACAATACAATTAGAAATTGTTATTTTTTATGTTACATCCACGATTCTCAATACAATCTGAGCTTATGTACAACAAAAAGTTGCCATGAAAACACCTGATCAATTCTTCGCTATCTAAAATACTTTTTGAATTACATTTGCCTCCTCAAAACAATAAACTCAGATCACAAGATGGTCTAATTGGTCTAATACTACACCAATTATCAGAAAATATAAAATGCCCATACTATATAATGCCAGCTTTAATCTTGTACACATTATTACCTGAAAACATAATTTATGACAACATGGACTCAAAGATTAATGTCACCTTCACCTTCTCTAATTCTACAACATGCAGAGAAGATTGATAGAAGATAAGAATCATTGCAAGGATCCAGAAAAAGCTTTATTTTTCAGGGGATTGCAGCAAGGATTTAGTTGTACAGCGGAAGTGGAAGGAAGCCAGACCAAGAAAAAAACAATTCAATCGCAACTGAACCACCATACATTACAGCAACCAAAAATGAAGTAACAGCTGTTGGCAAGGATCAATGCACTGAAGGGACAAGAGGATTTGCAAATCAAATGGAAGATCCCAATTTTTTTTGATTAGAGAGAAGCGTGCTTCTTCATTCAAAGACAGGTGTTTAACCTGCTAGCCAATACCTGAGGGGTCTGATGAAGGAATACGATCTCCAGTAGGGCTAAGTGCCTTGACAATGGCACTATGTAGTTGGCTGTGGAGAGACTCTTGTGTGTCCACCTGATTTAGGTTGAGGTTCCCGGAGACCTGGCCTATACTGAAGGGAGATTCCTGACCAGAGACCTGCTCATGATTTGAACGAGACTCGGCCTCTGTAGGACATCCTTTACTTGTGTGAGATTGTGTTTCAGTCAGATTATCTTGGCTACGTATAGATTCATATATAGATGATTCATTCTGGCTTTGGACACTTTCAGCAGTCACTTGCTCCTGGGCCTGATGGCTTTGAGGTATAATTGCCACTTCATCTGGTTTGCCATCAGAACATTCTTGGTGTGCTTGAACGAACCCAATTTTTTCTGAGACCTCACCAATGTGGACTGCAGTTTCCTCAACTAGAGAAGACAATAGGTTCAGGCAAATAAATGGAAGTGAAATTCACTTCCAATATGAAAGCGAACGACTCATACAGATCAAATGTAGTTACAAGAATATATAAGATAAAAAGTTCAGATAATATGGTAAAGTGTGGTAAAACCCCTACTAGGTAGTTTCTCTGACAAAATGTTAGTTCCACAACAAGGTTATTATTATGGAGTAAATGCTATGGCAAGTTTTATGAAAGATTTTCAAAGTCTGCTTAAGACACTTAACAGAAACTGAAATTATTCTCCTCTTTATTTTACCTCACTGCAAACAATATACAGGCTTAGATAGTCAAACATCAGGAGCTGCAATGTGTTACAGAATAAACTACTGCTATAGCAACAACGATGATCAGCAGTCAGCAAGGATTACAATCTGTTCCCATGAAGACAGCATTATGGAAAGCTTCAAATTAAGTTCAATGGGATCAGTAGGAATGAAGACTGCATTGTTTCAATACAGTCCTAAAATGTTTTTAGACAGATTAGGACTTAATGAAGACAATGGATGGCAAAACTAAAATGAAAGACAACACCCAACTCATTGGTAGAATTGCCAGCTACAAATCAAAACCATTTACAAGAAAATCTCAAGAAGTCAAATAAATAATGTGTATACCATTAGTGTCAGTAATGGAAAGAACAAAAGCAAACTAATTTAAAATTTTAATAACTACTATAGTCACTCAATCAACAATTCAATCACAATTAAGAGATCTTTCCCTCAAAAGAAAAAGACCTAGCTGTGAAATTAGGTTAACTTCTGTCACAGTTACACCTTTAGGACAGACAACAGTTTAAAACTCACTGGATTAATCAGTAAATCTGAAGTCACATGGGCTGCAAAAAACAGGACACCAAATACCAAAACATATTTCAGATATCAACAAACAGAAGGCACCAAATTGTACCTATATTTTACTTCACACATTTCTTATGCAAAAATTACATGAATCAGTGACATTAAACAATGCAAGTGATATGAAAATTCACTTGATCAAAAATTGATCATAATTAAGCATTTAACAACTATATTTGCTTTGCTTGCACACAGAGTATTATGAACAGCAATTACACTCATCAAATTAGTTTAAGGTTGGTAATATACTTGAGAAAAGAAACATGATGAATTTCAGCCATAGTATTGACAAATTGAATATTTCAACTGGATGAAAGACCAGAGTTAAGACAGACAAATCTTAAGAGGGGAAGGTAGTACCAGAAAAGCTATAGCAGGCCAAATTATTTTTTTCTGCGTTGTAAAAATGGTATGCTTCTAAAAAATGGAACAAAAGTAAAAATAGATTATCATGACTGGCACATTTAACGTGACAGAAATTACTGTGCAGTGGCTGGAAAATCACCCATAGTGATGCGGTGTTGCCCAGTTTTATGAGAAATGCAATTCACAAAGTTGCAGTATAACAATGGGGAGTGTAAATCACACAGGTCTCTTTAAAGAAATCAGATGTAATTTACTTTTGGGAAAGGAGAAACTGGAATATAGAGGATTTGAAGACAGTTCATCCAAAGCTGCTACCTGAGCTGGTTTGAATAAACATTAACAAGTATTATATACATTGTCAAGCCTGGCCTGAAATAGCAGATCATAGAAACATAGAATTTTACGGCACAAAAGGAGGCCATTTGGCTGTCGGCTGTTTGAAAAGAGCAACTCAATCCTACTGCCCCACTCTCTCCCCATAACCTAACAGATCTGTTCTCTCTAAATTAGATCTTTATTTAGGGAGAACGGGTCTATTAGGCTATGGGGAGCGGGCAGGGCAGTGGGATTGAATCGCTCTTTTCAAAGAGCCGGCACAGACTAGATGGGCCGAATGGCCTCCTTTTGTGCCGTAAAATTCTATGATTCTATGAAATAAAGGTCTAATTCTCTTTCAAAAGCTGTTATCGAATCAGCCTCACCACGTTTTCAGGCAATGCATTCCAGATTTGAACAACCCACTGAGTGAAAAAATTTCTCCTCAGCTCCCCTCTGCTTCGTTTTGAAACAATTTTAAATCTGTGACCATGAGTCACAGATTCGCCCACCAATGGAAACAGTTTTTCCTTATTCACCCTGTCGAATCCTCTCATGATTTTAAAAACTTCTATTAGATCTCCTTTCAACCTTCTCTGTTCCAAAGAGAATAAACCTAGCCTATCTGGTCTTTCCCCATAACTGAAGTCCCTCAATCCTGGTACCATTCTAGTAAACCTTGTTTGCACCCTTTTCATTGCCTTAACATCCTTTCTATAGTGTGGTGACCAGAATTGGACGCAGTACTACAACAACAACAAATTACATTTATAGAGCGCCTTTCACGTCGGGAGGATGTCCCAAGGCGCTGCACAGGAGGCGTGTGACCCGAGCTGGGAGGGGAGTGTTCGGGAAGGGGTGAAACATGAAGGGGAGGTAAAAGAGTTCGGGGTGGAACAGAAGGCACGATCGAAGAGGAAAGTCTTCAAACCGGCCTTGAAAGAGGAAAGGGAAGAGACGAAACGGAGGGATTGAGGGATTGCATTCCAAAGGGTGGGAGCGGAGAAACTGAAGGCCCGGCCTCCGATGGTGGGGCGGTTCGGGCGGGGGGCTTGGAGCAGGCCAAGTCCTGTTGAACGGAGGGTCCGGATGGGCGTGTAGGGGGAGAGTAGATCGGTTAAATAGGGTGGGGCAAGGCCGTGTAAGGCCTTGTAGGTGAGGACGAGGATCTTGAACTCGATCCTCTGGAGGATGGGGAGCCAGTGGAGACGGGCGAGGGTGGGGGTTATGTGGTCGCGGAGGCGGGTGCGGGATAGTACACGGGCTGCAGAGTTTTGGATGGCCTGCAGCCTGTGAATGGAGGAACTGGGGAGGCCGACGAGGAGAGAATTTCCGTAGTCCAGCCGTGAGGTGATGTATGCGTGCACGAGTGTTTCGGCAGCGCGGGGGGTAAGATAGTTGCGGAGCCTGGCAATGTTGCGCAGGTGGAAATAAGCGGTGCCGGTCAAGGCGCGGATGTGGGGGAGGAAGGAAAGTTTTTGATCGAACATGATGCCGAGGTTCCTGATTGGCTTTGTGAGGTGGAGAGTGCAGCCTTGGATGTTGAGGCTGGCAGCGCCCGATGTGCGGAGGCGCTGGCTTGAGCCAATCAGGAGGGCCTCGGTCTTACTCACATTCAATTGCAAAAAGTTGTCCCTCGTCCACGACTCGATATCGGACAGACATGCTGTCAGAACATCGATCGTCTGGGGGTTGAGGGATGAGGCAGAAATGTACAACTGGGTGTCGTCCGCATACATGTGGAAATTTACCCCATGTTTGCGGATGACGTCGCCCAGAGGGAGCGTGTAAAGGGTGAAAAGGAGGGGACCGAGGACAGAGCCCTGATGGACGTCGTGAGAAACTGTGCAGGGGTTTGAAGAAAAACCATTGGAAGAAACAAAATGTAAACGGTAGGTCAAATAAGAGTGGAACCAGTCAAGGACTGTACCTTGAAGGTTGAGGTGGGAGGAAAGACGTTGAAGGAGGATGGTGTGATCGACTGTGTCGAACGCAGCAGACAGGTCAAGGAGGACGAGGAGGCAGAGGGAGCCCTGGTCACAGGCGGTTAGGATGTCATTTGTGACCTTGACCAGGGCAGTTTCTGTGCTGTGGATAGGGCGGAAACCTGATTGGAGGGGTTCAAGAAGTGAGTGAGTTGAAAGGAAAGAGCGGAGCTGGGAGGCAACCACTCTTTCAAGGACCTTGGATAGAAACGGGAGGTTGGAGATGGGTCGATAACTTGATGGTTGCGACACATCAAGGGAGGGTTTCTTCAGGATAGGGGTGATGGTGGCTGTTTTAAGGGAGGTGGGGACGGTACCTGAGGAGAGGGAAAGGTTAATGGTGTCAGAAATGAGTGGGGCTAACAAATGGAGCTGGAGGAGGGGGGTGGGGATGGGGTCCAATGAGCACGTGGTGGGTTTCATGGAGGTGATTGTTTTTGTGACTGAAAGCGGGGTGGTGGGGTTGAAAGTGTGAAATGGGGGGTGAGTAGGGGTTGAAGTAGCTGATGAGGGCGCGGAGGTGGAGGAGTGGTGAGGGGAGGAAACCGCAGAGCGGATTTTCTCGATTTTAGACTCGAGGAAGTCCAGCATCTCCTCACAACGAACGTTTGAGGAGAGGATCTGCGAGGTGAGGCGGGGGGGGCGGAGGAGCTGGTTGGTGGTGGCGAAGAGGAGGCAGTGGTTGTCCTTCGCTTCCAGGATTATCCTGGAGTAGAAGGCTGATTTGGCGGTGGCTAGGGCGGAGCGGTAAAATTTGATGCGGTCCAGCCAGATTTGCCGGTGGACCGTGAGGCCAGATTTCAGCCAGGTGCGTTCAACTGCTCTCACTTGGCTTTTGAGGGAACGGAGGTGAGTTGTGTACCACGGTGATGATCGGGAATGGGAGACGGTTTTGGAGGTGAGAGGGGCCAGGGTGTCGAGGGTAGTGGAGAGGGTGTTGTGGAGGGCGGTGGAGGCGGAGGATGGGTCTGTACAAAAAGAATGCCATTGTGGGAAGAGGTCGGAGGTTTCTAGGGCAGAGGTGAAAGTTTGAGGGGGAATCTTCTTCCAGGGCCGGTAGAAGATGGTGGTGGGTTTGGAAGTGGAGGGGGGAGGGATAGAGCTGTTGCAGGAAATGAAAAAATGGTCGGAAATGGCCTCGTCTACTACAGCTGAGGCCTAACCAAAGTTTGTAGAGGTTAGTCAGCACTTCCTGACTTTTGTACTCTACACCCTATTTATAAAGCCTAGTATCCCATATGCCTTCCTAAAGGCTTTGTCTACCTGTCCTGCCACCTTCAAAGAGTCGCTAACACAAATCCCCAGGTCTCTCTGTTCCCTCACACCCCTTGATATTGTACTATCTAGCTTATATTGCCTCCCCTCATTTCTTCTCCCCAAATGTATCACCTCACACTTCTCTGCATTAAACTTAATTTGCCATGTGTCTGCCACATGTGTCTGAAGACATTGTGTTCAAGACTGTAATTACCCAAAAAGCCTCATTAGTTATGGCCTGGATGTTATTTAGTGTGTGTGTGTGTGTGTGTGTGTGTGTGTATATATATATATATATACACACACACACACGTTATCTATATTTATTGTGTTCTGAAGTATTGGGTCTGAAATATTTGTTTCGCCATTGTAAATAAAAATAGTTGTCCCTTTACTGCACAACCTCCTTTTCAAAATAATCTGATATGAAACAGCTCGGTCCAATATGATTCAGCTACACAGATAATACACACACATAATAGAGTAAGGTCACACTGCTCCTCTGGAGCAGACTATCATATGAAGGAGCTCTATCCTGAAATTTTGAAATTAACACCTGCAAGGCAAAATATATTGGTTGAATTACAGAGCTAAACAAACAGCAGCAGCGTGTTAGCAAAATTATCTCCATGATTTGTGTAATTCAGATTAAATTTTAAAGTGTTTTTTTTTTACACACAGATAGGAAAAATGGCATGTTTGAAAATGCTTTGGTTAACCCTTCCTTTGTTTAAAAAAAATGTGAAGCTGGATCCTACCGAACTGGTTTGGTAGGATCCAGCCTCGTTTGGTATTCTATTGCGTCTTTTCAGTGAGAATAACCGAGAAGACCCTTTCAAGTACTGGTAATCCTTCTCGATGTAAACTGGGATAGCCTTCAACTATACTGATGCTGAATGAGGACTTTATATGCATTATTTGCCAGATATTGACATAACAGAATGACAGTGTGAATTTTAATTTGCATTCCTTGGTAGAGATGAAGCAGAAAGCCCTTGTGAATATAACAAACTAGTTGAATGATTGATATTTAAAAAATAAAACCCAATATATTTTTCTAAATTATTCCCAGTTATAAAAGCAAGATTATATTTTCAGATTACATCCACAGTAGGAACTTTAACAAATTTAGAAAACACGCTTAAAATTGTCCTGGTATGAACCTTCTAAACTTCCAAGAGCTCAACATAAATCTGAAGCACTTTCAGCTTTTGTAGTTTACTGGTGATGTGTCCTCAAAAACAATTGACTCCCAAAGTAAACTCCCTACACTTGAGTGTTGAAAGATCAGACAGTAGTGAAGTTTTGTTTGCATAAAATAGGATAGCCATTACCTGTTCCAGTATTAGTTTAAAAATAAACAGATTGCATTTTATGACTATTTTAATAGACACACTTCCACAGTATAACTTCCAACAGATTAGAAATATTTGAGAAAATCATGCATGTAAAGACTGCAAAGAGTTCAAAGTCTGCATCATTAAACTCGAAACAAACTGAAATTAAACAGGTTCTTATCCGCACCCCAAAAGCCTATTCTAAGAACAAAAGTACGGATTAATTAGGAATTTACCTTCAGGTCCCTTCTGTTTGCGTTCAACTTCTTTGCGGTACTCTTCAAGTTCACGATCTGTCAGTTTATTAAAAGGATTGGGTGCAGTGCTCACAATAACTCGCGGCTGGTACTCCTTCTCGATGATTGCCTTTGATGCAGTCACTAATTCTCCCTAAACAAAAAAAGAAACTACCATTAATGCAATCACTATGATGTACGACAAAACAAAGGAACAAGTCTGGGTTTGTTTTATATTGGGGGACACTAATTCAGAAGAAAGTATAAACATAATTTCATATCTTAAAAAGAAACCTATTAGATTAATCATTTTGAGTTTTACGCAAACAAGATTTATTCCCTAAAATAGTACTCCAAAACCAATTGCTTCAAATTCTGTTCATAATTCACATTGATGTGTTGAAACCTTCAAGCAGTTTTTATAAGATGGAAATGAGGGGTTGAAGAGAAAAAGAAAGGAGTTGGGAAGGAAACAGATAACAATTTTCATACGATTACAACTAATGTAAAATGCATTGATACAACTTTGCAACTGTGAGGAAAACAGTAAACTAAAACCATCAAAAACTGTCAGATCATCTGAATGGACAGTTCATATTTATCTCTCGGTAGTTAGTCAGAATCAAAATTTAAGTTAACCCCGAATTAGTTTGCAATATTATGAAGGAATTGAAAAAATTTATCCAGAAAACAATTCTTAACTATGACAAACAGTTCACATCGAAGGGAACTAGACAGACAAATCAGAAAGAACAAAGGGTTCAAGTTACAGGGCAAGGCCAGTGACACAAAATACATAAGTGGTTCCAGGGCAACTAGATATTTTTAAAAAGAGAAGGAACTGAGGGACAACAGTGAAAAACCAAGTATGTGGGGTTGATCAAGGGACGATGGGATTCATGGACTAATGGGTTTCCCCATTTCTAAACGTTTTCTCGCCTTATTGGGTTGACTTCAATTTTTGGAAACTAAATATCCAAAGGTGAGGTGCCCTTTTTTAAAAATAGAACTTATATTTAAAATAGCACCTATAACATTGAGAATGTCTCAATTATTGGTAAAGCGAATAGAGCACTAATAGTTTAAGCTTCATTCTTAACTAACTTTCCCTGCCCAAAATATATGAGATTCTCAACAAACACTGGTAACCAGTCTCCGAGACAACTAAATTATTATTATTATTTTTTAAGAAAGACAGTTTTTAGAAGTTTAAAAAAAAATTGTTTTATTAAATGTCACCAATTCAGAACTGGATCAAACCCCAATTACCGTAACACTCACATAACTCATATCAGATGGGTTCATCACACTTAATATGTATAAAATCCAATGTAATCAATAATCTACACTGTACATGCGTACTTCAATGCAGTTGGCAAGCTTGCATGCATCGACAGGTCAGGATTTCATTTCCCGTCCTTGTGTCAAATGGAATCTCTCAAAGTAATTCATAAGATTTTCTGTAAATGTTTTTGTTGTGTATTTTGTGATTAATTGGAAGGGAAGAATTTTTGCTTGGGCAGGTGGAACTACTACTACAACTACTTAATGCCTTAATTGTAATAATGAGCTAAGTAAACCCTGAAGTGATACTTCTGCATTATCTTGAGCAAGGCACGGGTTAAACCTTTCAACAAAGTTCTAAATGACAAATGTGTTCTTGCTCCAATGGACTTCTAGCACTATGTGATACTGAAACCTCATCAGTACCTGGAAAAACAAAAGCTTTAATCCACATATAATAGATTCGGGTTCTACTCTTTTATCTTGTCACATGAGAAACGCAGCCACTTTGACAAAAGGCATTTCAAAACACAAGCCAAGATTCTCCTGTAGTAGATTATAATAATCATTGCATTTGATTTAGCGCCCAATCATGTTGTTGAGATATCGCAAAGCCCTTCACAGAATACACTGTAAAGCGGATGAACTGATTTTGTGGATGAAGCAATTAATTACAACTATACAGATATTGTTTTGTTTTAAAATAGAACTGCAGACCAACTTCCAAATATTGACTATTGTGTGGAGATTTTTTTCAAAAAAAGCTATTTTGTGCTCAAGGGTAAAGTTTGGTAGCAGGGTTTATAAAACTTGATAAAACTTATCAGAGCAATGGAATTTGCTGCACCATGAGAATATCTTGATGGATCAAATTCATTAAAAAAATCACTAAAAACTTACATATTGGAAATAGTAATCTCCACAAAAAGTTGAGAACATTTTTACCTAAACAGTGCCAATAGAAGAATGAATCTGTGCAAGATTCTCATGTTGAAGTAACTATGAAATCTTTGAGAGAATCACTTATATCGTGATTTTGCCCTGACTGACAATGACCCAAAGGTAAATAAAGGACAAGCAAACTTTAAAAAAAAGGTAGTCAGGGAACAAGTGATCAGTTAGAAATGTTCAATCCATTTTTAAATTTGTAGGATCAAATTTACAGAGAAATCTGGTATAGATCATCTAACCTTGTTTGGTTCATCTAATATCATGTGCATATAATATTTATTTTGACTGTTGCCAATTGAGTAAAACAAGATCAAGTAAGTGATTAATAAAAGGTTTTGAAGAACCAAGTTTATGAAAAATTAAACATAAGTACAAAATATGAGTAATTTAATCATATCAAACCTATGAGATCTGCATGAAGGTCAGTTATGAAGGTCAAAACACACATATGTCATACACACATACATACATAAATAAATAAGAACCCTTAGGTCAGAGATGCATTGTGGAACTCAAATAATTGCACCAAATCCAGTTTAGCAGATTAACATTTGAAGTGATAAAATAAGCAATTAATTTTCATACCAGTCCCTAATAAAATGATGTAAAAGAAACACACATACTTACGAATATAATTAAAAGGTACTTAATTTTAAAAAAACTGGTCTGCTGCCAGGTTAAATACAACATTTGCTAAATCAGCAATTTGGGTCAATGAAATGCAATGAATTGGCTAAACCTTTATATTATGCATTTTAACTAACACTCCCCAATACAACAAACTATTTCATGGTATATGACTAGATTAAATGCTCTGTCCTATCTGGCATAAAACATGCAGAAAATCTATTCCTATCCAATGTCACAGGCAATCTTATTTTATTAAGCAAAATAATGGTACAATTAGGATAGGGATTGAGAAAATTGCTGGAAATATGAGTCTGAAAGAGAAAACCAATCAATAATTAACCTTGGATTTCATGTAGCACCGTATCATACCATTGAAACATTTCAAAGTGCTTCACAGAATTTTACTGTTAAGTGTAGTGAGCTTGTATAATTTGATTTCTGATGTTAATTCAATTACTTGTCTGCTACTAAAAATAATTAAAACAGGAAGGGTGAAAGACGAAATAAACATACTCGGATCAAAGGAGATTTGAAGAAAAATTTAAATGAATATTTAGGTGTCAGCCTGGCTCAGATGATCACTGTCTTGCCCAAGTCATTATGCATTAAAGCTCTAAATTGGGGCTTTGTACTCATAGTTTAGGCTGAGACTCCAATGTAGTGGAGTAGACCAGTACCCTTCTCTACCACATTGCCCACATTCACCCCAACTTACTTCAAACATTGCTGAAACCCCCATTCATACTTTTGCCACCTCCACCATTAACTTTTTCAATGCACTCCTCCCCAGCTCTACTATGAACAAGATCCAAATGACACAAAACACTGCAGCCCCCAACCACTGGAACTCCATCCCAAAGTCCCATAACCTCACCCCCAACCTGGCCTCCTTCAAGTCTCGCCTCAAGACTCTCCTCTTCGGTGGACCCATCGGCAACTCCTTATCCCCCCCCCACCCCACCCACCCACGTCCTCAGCTCGGGTCTGAAGCAGTGACTGTCCAGCGCCTTGGGACGTCCTCCTGACATGAAAAGCACTATACAAATGTAATTTTGTTGTTGTTGTTCTTCAGATGAGATCTGAAATTGAGGTCCTATTTGCTTGTTCAGATGGACATTGAAGTTCCTAAGGTGCTATTCGAAAAAAAGGAAATGAAGAGTCTCTCTCAGTCTCTTGGCCAACAATCTTCCAGATATTATTGGTCATTCACTTCTGGCTATGCAAAAATTGATAGCTGTGTATAACCTAACTCTGCACTTTACTGTAAATCCTGTACATTTTGACTATATCAAATGAAAGGATTATCTTTTACACTGCATTCCTTTTAATCTTCAACATGTAAATCGAGGATACTTGATAAGTCCTGGATATACCTATCTTTGCCAAAATTCATATTATAAATGCATAGTTTGTAAATACCTTTTTAATCAATCTTATTAAGACTACAATAATCTAATTTGACATCCTAAAATATATGGTTGGATGTTAAGATAAGCCTAAACTAAACACCTGCTTCATTTAGAAGTTTATGCCTTCCTTACAAGTATGTAAGAAGGAAATCATTGGATAGGTTTATCCTACGTTTAGGCCACTTTTGTGGTCAGTTTTAGAATACTAATGAGGCCCTAGAATGTAGATTCAGAGACAGGGAAGGCAGTTAGCACTGGGAGTCCCCGGAGATGCCTGAAAATACATTTATTTTTTAACAAAAAAGTACGAGAAGTGAAAATAATTTTAGATAATCTATATTTAGAAGACATTATTTTTTATTTGAAATGTCAGCAAACCATTAAGAATATTTTTCTTTGACAATTGTCTTAATTTTCCAAAAGTTTCTTGAAATGTTACAAAATGTCATGACTTCCATGCATGGATAAAAAGTAATAAAGTAATTCTGCTCAAGACTGCACTGTAAATAGTTTGCAAGAAGTTGAATTAGCTACAAAATGCAATCAAGGAATATTACAAAAGAAGAAAACTGGGCGCAACGAGTATTCAAACTGGAACATTTTTGGGTAATATGGAGCGACTGCTGACTCCAAGCAGCTCACAGGACAGGAATGTTAATTTATGTTTTTGCTGCCAAAATGTGAAACTCTGAAATATGGTTTGAAATACAGTACTCAATTCTGGCTACAGTACCAGACTGGCCACTGTTCCAGAATTTCCACAGTAAAAGTGCATGCCCAGGCAGGTCAGGGTGAAACCTTGGGCAAGTTTCCTTACTCCACACGTCTAATAATAATCCCTCCCCCCAAAAAATCAATCAAATTGGTCATTTCATTCCACGACTGTTTGTGGGACACTGCTGTGTGCAATTGGCTACCACGTTTCACCCACAAATATACAGTAAATTCACTTTACAATATATTCTGTGAAGCGCTTTGAGACGTCTAGAAGACGTGAAATGCGCTATATCAAATGCAAGTATTATTATAATAACAAGAGTTGAAATTTACACCTATGCTTGTTAGAAAGCAACATATTTCAAACTAAAATGATACAGAATGAAGATACATAACTGACAGTCCAGCATAAAAACAAGAGATCCTGTTATAGTAGTTTGTGCTGATTTTATACTATACATGGCCCCCAACCCTTCTATTTCCCTCTAAAATGCAGCAACAGACCTAAACATGCTCTGTGATAGGTTTAATTAAAAATTCAGACGATCCTTCTCCTGTAACACCATTCTCTCTCAAGATCATGCAATGTCTTACCATCCTCATTTTTAAAAATGAAGCTAAACTAAGTTAGTAGCAATAAGTCTAACATTAAAATTTCTAACATATCAAACAGAATATAAAATTTTACACAACCTAAGTAACATAGTAACATGTACCTCAATATGATTAAAAACCATCTAAAATTTGCCAGCAGGTTTCAGATGAGTTTCTATACATAATGTTTTAACAGGCTTATAACCAGCTGCAATTCATGACAAATCTCTTCACTTAGATCTAGACGGTTTACCTTTGGTGAGAGAGAAAGACACCCAATTTCACTCATTATCCTACTTGTGAGATGCAATCTTTCAATTGTTTTCCAATTGAATAGATAAGTACAAGTTGTCATACACTTCCCTAGATTTTCCATCCCTTCTAACATTATCAAACAATTTCAAACTTTTAAAGAGCCATATGTAAAATAGTTTTGGTGCTCTGAGCTAAAGGGCAAAAAAATGAATTACATACAGTATTGTATAACACATTGCACCATCCAGCATTAAATTATTTAAAGACACATTAGCAAAGACACATTAGCAAAGGTATAAACTGTAAATAAGAATAGATAACATAAAGCTATGCCTGGAAAGTCCATATGCTTTGTATATTTCCCTTTTACATATATTTGTATATTTCCCTTTTACAAAAATTCAGGCCTATATTCCCGCAGGTCTCATCTTTTCAAAAGTTTTCAAAAGTTTAAATCTGGCAGAGAAATACTGTGGCCAAATTGTATTTCAGAACAAATCTTGAAGGTCACCACTGAGCTAGCATCAACAATAGATAAACAATTATTGATTGCACAAAGTGCAAACTCAGACACCTGAAATCTCTACAGATGAAAACAACAAAACTCATTGCAAATACAAAAATTGTGATTTGGTATGTCCAGATAAAAATATTTGAAAAAATGATTGTTCGCTTTGACTTTACGCACACTTCTGCTAACTATTGGTTTGAAAGTTCATAATATAGAAAAGTTAATGTTCCAATTCATTGTTCAAACTGCAGAAGTTTGATAAGTATTTCTGGAAATATTTAATGCAACTCATGCTTCTGTAACTTTGTGATCTGTACAAATATCATACTGTCCCACTAACTCCATTATAGCTTAGAAGCATTTAAAGCATCTTTATTTATGGCTGATACTGTAAAACTAAACAATTCTGTAGCTGATTTGCAGTTTGATCTTATTTGCCCCAGTGTGTGTGTGTGTATAAATATATATATACTTACTTTTTAAAAATTTTGTTATTATTATTATTATTTTATTATTTACAGATTGCCTCAAATGAAGGAGTTCCAAATGCACTGAAAATTAGATCAAGGTGATGAACAAAGGTATTAGGGTAAATTATTGGGTCAGGAAGAGACAGCAGGTTCAGAGTTCAACAATAACAGGTCAGTAAGTACCTTTCTAATAGTGTTAGCGGGAATTAGAGCCTGCTCTGAGAGATCGAGACCATCAATAATCTCCACACAGTCTGAGAGAGGTGCATCCTGCAACAGTAAATTGGGTAAACAGAGCAAACCATACCCTCCCTGAAAGTCCAGATAATCCAAAATCCATCATAGAACCAATCCATTTACATGCAACCCATGTATTCCAGCAATAGAATGGTTAGGAAAGGATATCATGCAGGATATAATCCAATGCTGAATGATATGCATAAGAGATGGATATATGCATAGGTTTTAACTAGTCAAACTTTCATGATCTCATAATATTATTGAAGCAGCTTCACTGAAAGTTGTATACCTTTTTATGTTATGTAACATTCGCTAAAAACATATCACCTTTTGGTGCATGTGTTAATTTGTTTCACATCTTAATAACACTTAATAAAAGCACATGTCATTTACTTTTTCCATTTCAGGAAGACCACAAAAAATCAATATAAAGGATATATTTAAAACGACCAAAATAGGCTTTTGAATGTTTTGGTTGATAATTTAAAATACTTTTTGCTCTTAAAATATATTTTCCTCAACCGGTTATCTTTGAGAAGAAGTAGCCAGAACACAAGCAACCAATTCACACAGATTATGATCCATTAAACCATTTCAGTTTCTATCTCAACAATCAAACCCCTCCTTTGAATGTTAACACATAGGTGGTGTTGCTCCATTTGGAGGTAAGCTTGGTTCACTTCCACAAGTCTAGTCAATGTAATTTTCATTATAAGCAGACAACATCAATATATGTTAAGTATACCAGGACGTGAAGTATAATTTCTATTAAGTATTAAAAGTAATATTTATCATAACGAGCTACATCAAGAACCACAAAAAAATCTTCAATTCTTACTGTTAATAATCCTTACATTTGGTATGGCGCCGTTCACATTGGAACAACGTACCAAAGTGCTTCACAGGATATACTGTACTGTAAAGTCTAGTGATCGTATGTTTGTGGGTGAACAAGCAACCAACTTATGCATGCACAGTTCATGTCACACAAACAGCCAAGAAGTGAATGACCAAATTTATTTGGGTGATTGTTGGTGAAGGAGAATCTCCCTTCTTTTCATATCTTTAACAGCCACCTGAACAGGCAAATGACCCCAGTTTACTGTGCAGTGCCTTGGGACGTCCTCCCGACGTGAAAGGCTCTATACAAATGTAATTTTGTTGTTGTATTTAATGTCTCATGCGAAGGAAATATTGATAATATTCAGCAAAAAAATTTCAGGATATTACAAAATATATTTAATGCTTAAAGCTACAAACATATTTTAAACAGAAATTATATACATCGGTTACACAAACCCAAATTATTCAAAAAAAAGTTTCTAGAAAGATAGTTGAAGCTTGATGTACACGTTTTAATGTTAAAATGATGAATATGGAATTAGAAACCAACCAAATAACCAGAATAGAATCAACATTATGAAACAGGTTTATTGAAGCCCTTTCAAATAAGAAATACATTAAGTGTATAAGAAAATACATGAGGTTTTGAAAGCATGACTAGCTTACACAACGTGCTTACCACGCATAATGGAGTAATACTTTAGATATCAATGCATGCACAAATGACCGCATTCAGCAATGGTTTGCAGCAGTTCTGACGGGCATGCCATCTTTCTATGAATGTTATTTTTGTTTCGCCACAGCTGCATTATACATTTTGAATATTTCGCATGTATGCTAGGCAAAATATGGTTATCACTCGCACTTACCTCCCAGAGAGCTATTTTCTGTTGTTCAAAGAATAATGTTTGTAATATGTTAGGCAAAGAAAGGCAAAAGACTAGATAGATGCAAAGAATATAACACAACATAAAAAGTGGTTTGTAAATAGTTTGCTTTTACTCACCTGGACTAAAGACCTATCCATAACAACGCCACAGAGTAATTGAGACTGAGGGCCTGCAGTCTTTATATCTTGCAAATTTTGTTCCCGAATCTAGAGAAGAAGGAAAACTATGGATAGGCATATTATTTTTCGTTTCACATGTATGGATTTCACCACTTTATTCAATAATATGGTTCACTTTTATGTAAAATTCTTTACACAATGCAACTGTGATATATATTTAAAACAACATTTTGCTTACTGAACACATAGAACTTCAAAAGTTCTAATTTCAATTGGTTTTCATTCAATGAAGATAATAATAATCTTTGCATTTGATATAGCGCATGATCATGTCTTCAGACATATCAAAGCTTCGTCTTCTGCTTTTCTCCTTTATCATGTTTCAAATATACTGCAAAGGTTTAATCACCTACTATGGTTTAAGAAGACTATGATTAAAGTCCCACCTTAATTCCCTGCAATCCAAGAATGCTTTTTCCCTTACTGGAACATTTAAGGATTTCAGTATTTTGAGTTTAATCTTTTGTTTCTTTTACAACCTTCTTCTGCTTTCCTGCAGTTTCTCTCATAACTGCTATCCCAACACTTTCCTCCAGTTGATTCACTGAATATCTTCATAATGTAAAATCTACATATTCATAGTTTGACTGCATATTAAAAGGACTCAATGTCATTTTGTTTGGATTTGAACCTTACATTGATTGCTTCCTTACCATCACTTTTTATTAACAACGCACTCTTGCAAAATAAGGAACATAACTAAAACATTACCCAAACATTATGTAGAAAATCATCAAATTATTAAGCATTCCGTTGATTTAAGTTCCCATTTACGTTTTATAGCCTAAAATTCATTTCCCAGGGAGGTTTGATATATCAAGCCACAGCAGAATAAAGGCCGTAAAATGGCTGCCAGGTGACATTCAGTTAAATATCTCCTCTACAAATATAGCTGAAAGCAATTAGCAACTGAAAAACAACATTTTGCTCAGTTATAAAAGTACATTTTGATAACCGCATTTGTTTTTCAGAAATGAAACCTCCATGCAACAGGACCTCCCTTTGGCAACAGTAGATTAAACAAAATATTTGAATTAAGGAATGTGCTTAATTATTCAGTAGCTGGATACATGCTCAACTCTCTAAAAAATGTTGAACAGTGTTCATGGGTATCATCAAAATCTAATAAAGATTAAAATAATTTAACGTTTTTTCACTTATTGCTCGTAACTTCAGTTGAGCCCCGAGTTGAGATGCAAAAGCTGCTGTGTACTTTATAAATTCTGCTATTTACATGATTGTAATCTGCCATATATGTATAGCTTAATGGTACCAGCTATATTATGCTTCTTTCTCAATTCAGTTACTTTGTCGATGCATTTAAAAAAAAAAAAAATCTGCAATTCCAAAGTTATCTAAGATGAAAAGCACTTCCTCATTCCTTCCTCTCCCTTCTAATATATTTCAAGATACGACAACCCTGGCAAGTACAAGGAACACTATAGTTGTCTAAACTTAAATGGAATGATAGGCAGTGAACCATATTTGAATTAAAAAAAAACATTAGAAGTTCAAGAGTTAGTTTGATTCAACATTACTTAAATACAGTACTAACTTTAAAATATAAGATGAGTTTTTTTTGAATGAAAGGCTTTCATCCAAACCAATCTTGTCCTACCTTGTTTCTCATCTCTTTGAACTCACGTGGATCAGTATTTAGTGGCACAAATTGATTGGGAATTGGACCAACGGCATCTTTTGTCCACTATAAATATCAAATATACCAAGTAGTCAGTATTCAAGTAACACTTTTCAACTACAACAGTAAATGATATTGTATACTGAAATAAATCATGCAATTTACTAAAAACATTCAGTGTTTAAACATGGATTGCCGAAAGAGCATTGATCCAATGATGGCACATTATCCCTTTTATGTACAAAAGCAACAGATCCAATTGTGACAGGGATTCTAACACTTTCTCTTAGGCTCTTACTGTAAACTGATTTATTGCAGCTGACTAAACTGTAGGACCTCTTTTTACGTACTTAATATAGTCCTAAAGAAGATACTGGTCTCAAAATTTGTTAAATGTAATTCACATAATGTTCATGAGGTTTAGTGTCAGTTTTATGCAATCATAACCCATAAATTATTTAGCACTTAATTTTAATTGAAGTATTATTTTTCAGTGACGCAACACATTTACCCTACTAACTGTGTAAACTAACAAGCTATTTTGCTCCAACTCCTTAGAACCCATTCTGAAAAGTCTGTTCCATTGACAGATTGTTATTTTTCAAATAGTGTACAAAAAATTAGTCATAGAATTTTACAGTCCAAAAAAATTCCCTGTTCTCTGTAAGAAGAATTATAATAATCCATGCATTTGATATAGTTACTTATCGTGTCATTGAGATGTCTCAAAGCACTTCAGAGGATATACAAAATCAACACCAGCAATTGATCACTTCAATTGCTGGTGTTGATTTTCCAAATGTTTGTTCTTACAAAGTCAATGATGTTCAGTATTGTCAAACCATTAATTTGTTTGAGGATGAGATCGACAGTAAACATAACACAAATATTGTAGGTAGAAATTAAACAGAAAGTCGAAGAGCTAAAGGAGAAAAAAAGCTGCAGAAACAGAATGGGAGTATTCAGACAATTGTGTCTGTTTTCTCTCCCACCGAGGAGAACTATGCTTTCTCCTAAATCATTTTGAAAACCTATAAAGGATGCTCCATTAAAAAAATCCTAACTTTAAGTCTCTCGACATAACTATATAATCATCCGGACGTGTCTCTCAAGATACTTTCTGTGGCTCTGATGCCCTCTGATGTCCTTTCTATGTTGGAAAATAGTGAGGCTTAACTAGGATTTTGTGCATATTTAGCATCAGACCATGCCTCATATCTAACAGCCATAAATCTCAAATTAATTATTTTTGTTTAAAAATGCTCTTGTTTACTTGCTTTCTTAATGTTTTAAAGACTACTGGGCCTTCTTGGAATGTCTACACGCACCATTGATTCATTACTCTTCAACATTTACACAAAACCAAACTGAAAGCAAAAAGTGACTAATATTGAAGGGAGGGGTGGTGTGATATCAGTAGTCCAGAAGCTTGGTGAAGGAACTTGGGTGTAAGGCATGAGTGGGCATCACCAAAGTTCTGTACTGACGTAAGGGTTTACTGGAAACCACAATGCTTATTTATCTTTATCTCCTTGACTGTTAAAATGTTCGAAACACTTGAATTCTGAGCCCAAATAGATTTCATAATATTACCATGGGTAAATTGATGATTTGTAGGATTGCTTAGCACTTCGACATTTCAAAACCACCCCAGAACAAAATTACCATGAGCAAATATTAAGCACTTCATGAGGTTATTTAAAGAAGTCTGGATCCTATCCTCAAAGCACATTTCTTTTGTAAATGGTGGGTCTGACTAGCTAATCAGAATTTCTAATAGGTAAAACATTTTTTTCCCCTGTATTTTGTTGCACAAAAGCTTTGACCAGTTGATCAGAACCACCAGGCACATGCAAAACGTGCACTGAGAATTAGCATGAGCCTCCTTAAGACGGTGAATGCTATGGATTTCTTTATTCCCCTTAGAACCAATGCAATAAAAAAGTAATGAAAAAGTAAATATTAAGCTTTGAATGTTTTTATCATTTCTGAAAAAGGGAACTGGGATGTATATGGAGGAATGGATACTCACTCATAACCACTCTTCTGACAAAAATTAACAGCACCTTTTCACCAGAAATAATTTCAACACAGTCAAAATAATTGTCACAACTAATACTCTAGAATTGAGACCACCACATTGTAACAATCATAAACGTTCCAACTTAAAAACATAACGAAAGTATAACTCGTTAATTCTGATATTTATCTTAGTCATTCTTAAAATTCTTACGTACGAAATGACAGATTCAACCAATCAGCGCTATGACACAGCCATCACTCTGTTGTGACCACGCCAAACTTCTGGTTATAGATGAACGAGACAGACCAAACAGAATTTTTCAAACATGTGAACTCACCAACATACTTTAAAAAAATGCACCAATATTCATGAATAAATACTTATGGCTGAAATTGGATATTTGATAATATTTCAGAATATGCTTTGAAATCATATTCATTAGATGTTTACAATGAATATATACATAAACTGATTTTGATAGATGACCTAGACACAAGTAGCTGTAATATGCTACACTAATTATTCTCTCTCAAACACATCAAGCAGTTAAGGAATAGAGTGAAGCAACACCATCTCTAAATAGTGTTTTTTGGAACCAACATTCGAGTCTAAAATTAAATTGTAGAAAAATTCTGCTTCTTTTGATTATGAAATTAAGATAAACCCCTTTCAAAATATATATTCAGTTCTGAACCAAATACAAACCAATACAACTTGTTCAAGAGTTAGATACTTTTTACACATCTGGCACGGACTAGTTAGACCAAATGGCCTTTTCTTGTCGTATCATTCTACATAGCATTATTTTATATGAGGTTTAGAGAAAACACATATCTAAGTAGTGTTAATACTAACCTTTAAGAATTTAAATTTCTGAATCACCACTATTGGACATTTTGTAGAACTTAAGCCACATGAAAGTGCAAGCCTTTATTCTTCAGTGGTAGATTTATATATAGTTTCACTCATTTTGATTTTCCGCCCTTAATCTCAAAATCCTATATTTAACCTTCAAACCACATGGTGCATTGTAAGATTGAAACATCACTACAAGATAAAATAGAGCAGATTGGAGATAAACAGGTGGTCTCTCTGGGCTTTGCTTTCTTCAAAATCGTTCAAACAGCTGTCTTTTAGGAGAAAAACAGCATGGCAACGTTAGGATCAAGTTATTTTTAAATAAATCAAATTATTTTCCAAGTAAAGGTCTGACAGATTACTACCAGTTTCAAGCCCAGCTCTACTTCAGTCATGCCACACCCTGATGGTATAGGAGGGAATGATATTCACTATAGCCAAATACTTGCATGCATTATTCCATGCAGAAGGCAGTGTAATTCTAGCAACTAGAGGCTTTGGAGCAAACAGGTAGAAAAGAGAATAAACAGGACAGACAATTCCACAATTAGGTTAGATTTGAAAATCAGCACTAATTTAAGCACTCTGAGATGCCACCCGGTGTGGAGGGC